>CAKNWT010254584.1:0-10221 GCA_932066315.1 Andricus coriarius | reverse complement strand
TTTAACTGAACGGAGTGATATTAACCAAACTTTGACTCCAATTCGGCAATACGCATGATTTGATAGACTCAATTCTGCAAGTTGCAAGGCGATGCACGCGGTGGGTAACTTGTAACTTCATTGCCGACAGTTGGTAACCCACCGCGTTCATCGGCCTGCAACTTGCAAAATTGAGTCTGTCAATTTATGTGTATTGCCGAATTGGAGTGAAAATTTGGTTAATATCACTCCGTTCAGGTAAATAATTAATATCGCTTGCCCAAACCGCACGAATGTATTTGGGCAACTTTATTTATCATAATTATACTCATTGTAACCCAGAAAAACTTATAATTTCCCTTAATTTCATAAAATCAACTCGGCCGAATAGAGCCTAATGCATTGCAGAATTGAATTTAAAGGTCCAATTCGATAATGGCAGCAAATCTAATACACCAAACCTAAGCTGAATTCGTTTTTGCGTTATATCTATTCAACTTTTTTACTGGGATTGTTGTAAGCAAATTATATTAACCAAATGTCAAGATATTGGAAATGAGCATATTTTTAAGTTGAAATTGCTTCATTTTACCAACAGGATCATGTTTGATCATGACAATTTGTTCTATGGTATATTTCCTTTATTTTGTAAACAAATTTTATAAACAAATGCACAGTTCCGTCATTTATAGTTAGAAAGTACTCGTTTTCTTTCTAATCGTCTTCAAATTACATAAGCGGTGATATTTAGTGACGAAGAATTGTCAATCGATATTATTTGCTTCTGTAATAAACAAATGCACTGTTTGACCATTTATAATTAGAAAGTGTTCTTTTTTCTTTCGAATCGTCTTCAAATGGCATAAGCGGTAATATTTAGGGACGAAGAATTGTCAATCGATATTATTTGTTTTTGTCATAAACAAATTTGATAAAAAAATGCATAGTTTGACCATTTGTGGATAGAAAGTTATCGTTTTTCTGTCTAATTGTCTTCAAATTACATAAGTGGTGCTATTTGGTGACAAATAATTGGCAATTTGTTTATTTTATGAACAACTGTTATAAACAAATGCATAGTTTAAGCATTTCTAGATAGAAAGTGATCATTTTTCTGTCTATTCATCTTCAAATTACACAAGTGGTGATGTGTATTAAGGAAGAATTGTCAATTGATATTATTTGTTTCTGTTATAAACAAATTTTATAAACAAATGCATAGTTTTACCATTTGTAGATAGAATGTGATCGTTTTTCTTTCTACTCGTCTTAAAATTACACAAGTGGTGAAGTTTATTGAGAAAGAATTGTCAATTGATATTATTTGTTTTTGTTATGAACAAATTCTATAAACAAATGCATAGTTAAACCATTTGTAGATCGAATGTGATCGTTCTTCTTCTACTCGTCTTCAAATTACATACGTGGTGCTATTTGGTGACAAGGAATTGGCAATTTGTTCATTTTATGAACAAATGTTATAAACAAATGCATATTTCGACCGTTTCTAGATAGAAAGTGATCGTTTTTGTGTCTACTCATCTTCAAATTGCACAAGTGGTGTTGTTTATTGAGGAAGGATTGTCAGTCGATATTATTTGTTTTTGTTGTAAATAAATTTTATAAACAAATGCATAGTTTGGCCATTTGTAGATACAAAGTGATCATTTTTCTATCTACTCGTCTTCAAATTACATAAGTGGTGCTATTTGGTGACAAAGAATTGGCAAATTGTTTATTTTATAAACAAATTTTATATCCTAATGCATTGTTTGGTGATTTATGCACAGAAAGTAATCGTTTTTTTTTTTGCTAATCGCGAGGGGCTATTCACTGAGTGAAGATGAGTGCAAGAATTCCTGGATTTTGAATCTGAGTTGAGATGAGTGAAGCGGAACACGTCAGAGTTGGCGAGAATCGGAGAGAACTGGAAAGAATCGAAGAAAATCGGAAAGAATACGGATGAATTTGAAGAACAATTTTATAAAATTTGTTTGAAAAAGAAACAAATTGCCAATTCTTTGTCACCAAATAGCACCACATATGTAATTTGAAGACGATTAGATAGAAAAATGATCACTTTTTATCTACAAATGGCCAAACTATACATTTGTTTATAAAATTTATTTATAAAAAAAACATGTAATATCAATTGACGATTCTGCCTCAATAAACATCACCACTTGTGTCATTTGAAGACGCTTAGAAAAAAGCTATTACTTTCTGTCTAGAAATCACCAAACAATGCATTTGTTTATAAAATTTGTTTATAAGATAAACAAATCGCCAATTCTTCGTCATCAAATAGCACCACTTATGTAATTTGAAGACGAGTAGACAGAAAAACGATCACTTTCTATCCACAAATGGTCAATTTATGAATTTGTTTATAAAATTTGTTTATAGCAAAAACAAGTAATATCGATTGACAATTCTTCGTCACTAAATATTACCGCCTATGTCATTTTAAGATGATTGGAAAGAAAAAGGAACACTTTCTAATTACAAATGGTCAAACAGTGCATTTGTTTATTGAATTTGTTTATTACAGAAGCAAATAATATAGATTGACAATTCTTCGCCACTAAATATCACCGCTTATGTAATTTGTAGACGATTAGAAAGAAAACGAGTACTTTCTGACTATAAATGACGGAACTGTGCCTTTGTTTATAAAATTTGCTTATAAATCCTGTTGTAGATCCTGTTGGTAAAATGAAGCAATTTCAACTTTAAAATATGCTCATTTCCAATATCTTGACATTTGGTTAATATAATTTGCTTACAACAATTACATTCGATCTCCTGTACATTATTTATATTTTTTGGATACTTCGACATTGATTTTCGTGACGGTTTTGATCTAAAAAATGAAAAAAAAGGATTAGGAAAATGGGTCAGTATTTTCAATATCGAAGCTAATCTCAAATACAATGCAACATTACCTTTTTTTAATCGTCTCGAAATCATGTAAGGAATCTAATGCAGTATATCAAAATTCAATTTCTCCATATATTGATAATTATCAATTTCGTTCAACCGTCTCGAATCATGTAACGCACTAACAATAGGAAGGACGGATGATTTACGAGGGACCCCCTGATGTGAAGTCTCTCCGATAAATTTCACGCTCGAGAACGAATTTGTAGTGAGAAAATTTGGAGCGCCTGTTTTCGGTTCATCGTGGCGACTTTCCCGGTCGGCGGATTGCTCGTTTTCAGGCGCATAAATGAAGCAAATTTTCGATTAATAAAAATATAACAAAAACAAGACATTTTTCAAAAAACGAAGGCTTTCTTTTTCAGCATTATTCCATTGAGATTATGTGGTAAAAATATTACATCCAACAATTCATCCGTGTAGGAGGAAACTTGTCATATGTAATACATGGGAAAACATTCAAGCCTGACGAGGCGCCTTAAAACATGAATCATCACAATTCGTACAAATATTATTGAAACTGTTTGAAATTGAATGCACAGACAATTTATACTCGGCGAATGCCTGCAAAATGATAAAAAGTTGAAAATGACAATTTGTTTAATAATATCCAATTGAAAATTAAGGCCGATCGATAACCACATTTTTTTACTTTCGGAGACAAAAATTTTCCAGGAAACTTCATATTTAAAACAACCTTCAGGGAGAAAGTTGTTCTATATAGTTCAAAGAAAATTTCTGGATTATGTTAGATAGTTTCATTAAAAATTGACTGAAATATGCACTTTGTAAAATAGTACGAGGGTGGGGTGGGTTATTGGATCGGAGAGCTCAACTGCGTATCTGCGATAAAGATCAAATGTTTTTTATTTCTAATTTTTTTCTGAAGTTGTGCCTATTGTGAGTAGAAAATGGATAAGTACCAAAGCTAATAATGTAAAAATGCCCATACATTTTATTACAATTCTAATAAAATAATTATTACTCAAAGTGAGAATTCTACGAACATATTGTATGCGAATTACATGATTTGTAAATTTTTATTTGGATATTTATTGACAAGTTCACGTGTTTGTCATGGTTACCATTTAAAAGCAAATAATATTCAATAAATGCTCACATATTGTAATAATAATGACTATCTTAATTAATTATTCTAAGAATAGAATTATTCGTCTGGGAGAATAAAAAAATTTCTAATAGGGTCGTACAAACAAAGATTATTTTGTTTTTCAACTTTAAATAAAATATTAAATTACAAAGTTTCAAATCAAAAACGTATCGGTGGATTTTTTCATTCACGAAAATATTGAAAGAAAGTGTATAGCCAGAATATAGTTCGGAAATACCAGTCCAGGTATAAGGGTTTTACATTTTTTGCAGTTCGACTCATGTACACGGCAAACTCTCTTCACTTACCCCACTCACACACATTAAGCATATAGCACTGGTTCGTGGCACTAGTGGCACGCGTAGCTGGTTCCCAAACTAAACCTAACTAAGCCTTCCCCTGCCGTCTCGCTCCCCTTAGCGTGCTTCAAGCTTCCCGCTGCATTGTCGCCTCTATACCTATCTTCCCTCTACGGTTCATGCTGCAAAACTAATCGTAGGTGGCAGTACCGAGCCGCTAGGCTCGGTCAACTCCCATGTAAAGAAATGGCGAAATTCAGCGCCATCTGCGATGAGCCAGAGAACTAGAGACGCGTGCATGTGTTGGTCTTCATATATGTATATGCGCTTCCTTACATGTGTTGAATACTAAAATAATTCAACAAACAATAAGAATAAAGAAAAAATGAAGCAAATAAGAAACGAAAAATAGGAAATTAAGGATAATTATCATTCTATTTCCCATTTTACGTTTCTTATTCACTTCATTTTGCCTTTATTTGAAGGATTGCAGTACAGAATTACATAACCAACAAAATCGGAATTTTTCAGGAGCCTGAAATAATATTCTGTAAAATTGAAAGCACTATTTATAGATAAAACATAAGTTCACTCCTGAGCTAAAGTTTTTCTGAGTTAATACCAAAAAAATATGATTAAAAAAAATTATCTAGTTCCGAGAAATAGAATGTCGAAGTTTACAATCTCAAAGTGACAAGAACCTAAAATTGCAACAGGCTCGGTTGCGGATGACAATAAAAAGAGCAAATTAATGGATGGCATCACAATTTAATCTCAACGCAACAGTTTGCGTTTTAATAAAGTCTTTCTCCTCAAAATGATAACGGCACACGAAAACCCGTTTCGAGGTTATAGTCTCATAATGTAATTTTGACAGCACAGCCACAACAAACAATTTGCCGCGCACGCGCTGTCACCCCTTGGTGTTGAAAATTTACGCCATCTGCGATGGGCCAGAGAACTAATATCGCACCCCTCGATGCCTCTCAGTCCCCGCGCCTATGTCCTAAAAATCCGCCATTTCTTTACATGGGAGTTGACCGAGCCTGCGAGCCGCGTACTGGACCCTCTGTCAATGAGATACGAATTTCAATCAAAGAAATTTGGTGAATAAGTAAAAAGGCCATTTATACCTTGTAACAGAGATGAGGTGGGAGGTTGCCGATCCTATATAAAATATTGCAATAGCTGCATGCTTTGCGCCATGTTCGATTATTAAGGCCGGTTCTATTTTGTGGTGTGTTCTCAAACCTGTTTTACTGATCACGGCACTGAGTTTGTTGGCCTCGAGGGTAAGGGGCACGAAGGAATAGTAAGGAGAGGTATCGCTGTAAGAGGAGAGTGGGACGAACAACGTCCAAGAATTCCTTAATGCTTGCCACGGCTGAAAACTTCGTGTCGAAATCACGCACATGCGCACTGGCGGTTGCCATGTCAACGATGTCAACACGCGTCGAAAGTCTTGAACTTGTATTTTGAAAATTTCTTCACTGAAATTAACTTTATTCCTTACTTACGTAATCCATAAATCATTATAATAATTTTATTGCAGTACTTACACTTTCTAGATCATTTTCATATTTTAGATGCCATTTTCCTTCTCGTTTTTAATTCAGGAACGTGATATACACCCACGAAGTAGTATAAGGAGACCCCACTCCCATGCGGCCTTTGGAAAATTTGGACGCATAGATTCGGATTTAGTTAGTTTGCATCGTTCGCAGCGCCTGTTGCAGAAAAGCGTTGAAATACAAGATTTACAAATGGCGGCGCCAATAGTGTAGGGCGAGTGTAAAGAAACCACACATGCTTATCCTAAAACACAGATTTTGACGAATGTGTATGCCTGCATGTATTAAGATCTGTATGCATGTGTGCATGTTCCCGCAAGAGGCGCTACGAGCAGTGCAAACTAACTAAATCCGAATCCACGCGTCCAAATTTTCCGGGAGTGGGGTCTCCTTATACTACTTCGTGTATACACCCAACAAAATAAAAACACAAACGAACATAACCTACGTATGCATCGAGATGTCAAAATATAACACAGGGTAGTGGGTAAAACACGTGACTGCGAAAACAGCTCTGCGCATGTGCGCGGCACGGACACGAAATTTTCAGCCGTGGCAAATATGAACGTATTCTTGGACGTCGCTCGTCCCACCTCTGCTCACCAAACACACAGGGTGATACCACTCCTTACTATTCCTTCGTGGTAAGGGGTTACAATTTTGAGGCATTCACATCTACTATGTTTCTTATGGTTCGTGCTTCTAAACCCCGAGCGGAGCGTATGGTACAAGCGAGTTCTTGCTTATCTGTTGATGTTTTATCCTGCAGTCGATAACAGTAGAAGTATGTTGACCAGAGATGAGGTGGGAGATTGCCGATCCCATACATTCAATTTCGAGTGATTTTCCGCAGCGCCCCCACCCCTGCACATAAGCTTTTACGAACTAAAATCAAAGCGCCCCCAATGTACCTAGACATTTTACGAACTAAAATAGACGATAGACGCTCCTAGTTGAGTGGTCAAGCAGGGCGGAATTTTTCCAATTTGATAATGTCGGTAGAGAAGATCGGATCGTCTATTTTAGTTCGTAAACTGGCTAGGTGCATTGGGGGAGCATTGATTAAAAATTGTCATAAAAGAATCTGATAGGTTTTAAGGCAATTTTTATAATTTTGCACAATTAAAAAAACTGCAGGAAAAATTCGAATTCATATAAAACATAGTTTTGAAACTGTTAAAAAATAATTTAAATATTAGGAAGATTTGAAATAAAATATAGATTTTTGAAGATTTTCAAGTAAAATTTTGAAACCTTTTTAAGAATTTTGAAACGTTTCAAGAAAATAAAAATTTTTTCTCAAGATTTCTGGGTGATTTTTGTATGCTTTGTTTTTATTTTTAAAAATAATTTTTAAAGAAAAGCCAAAAATATTTTAAAACATTTTGAAACATATCAGAAAATGAGGCAAGTGAAGAATCCCGAAAAAGTCTTAGTAATTATCTTAGTATATCACGGTGAAAAATGGTGGAAAATAAAAAAATGGGATGAATAAAAATGTAACATTTTTTCTTAATCCGTTGTTTTTTGGTAGAAAATAAATCTTCTTGTTTGAAATTTTATCTTTCGTATCGAAAATTTAACTACTTGGTTAAAAGGCTTCCGTTTCCGGTACCGATCGTGAAAGAACTCTTTTGTATCAAGTGTTGGTTTTTTGGCTTTGGTGAAGGAAATCAGCGTGTGTGGATGCAGAAAGGGCAGTGAGTGCGGAGATCAGGTGTAAGGGAAGAAGGGTGAGTGAAGGCAAATGTGTAAAGGATAAAAGTAAGTTGTGTGAAAGGACAATTGGAGCGTGCTACGTTTTTGAGGTTAGGAGTGAAAATACAGTTGTGGGGCAAGGGGGACTTGTGGTAGGCGAGTAAGGAGCGTGAAAAGTCACGGAGAACTGGGTAAGGTAGAATGCCGACGGTACGAAGTCCACAAATAGACGCCAGATGTCGACAGCTACTGGTCGATCGCACAGAACAGCAGGCTGTAGAATAAACAATACGTGACGAAGTTGAGAGCGTGGTTAGTGGGGGGAACGCGGATGACTACAGTTTCAGTAAACGCGGGAGACCCTCAAACTTGCAACGCCTCAACAATCTAGGTAGCGCGGGTTCAAATAGGAGTCTGGATGAATGGCAGAAAAAGGTGAGCGCGACTAGTAGTGAAGGGGAAGATAAAAGAAAAAGAGAGGGAGGAGACGATGATTCAGAAAGAGACAAGGAAAACAAGAAAATTAAGATTAAAATAAAAACACCAGAAAGAGATAGAGGTGATGGGGGGATGTTTGAGAAGTTAGAAGCCCTCATAAAAGGATTTAGAGAGGAAACAAGGAGGAGACTGGATGATATGAATAGGCAGAGTAAAGACGTAAGGTGGAATCGAGAAAAGTAAGAGAAAAGTGGGAAGAGTGGGATAAACTATGGAAAGAGGAGAAAGACAAGGTATGGGGTAAACTAGAGAGCATCGAGAATAGACAGAGAGAGGTTGACGAACAGAGCAATAATGAGATAAAACAGTTAGAAGAACGGGTAAGCAACTTAGAAATCAGGAATGATCATATGGGGAAGGAAACAGAGTGTGCGGAAATAGTAAAAGGGAGCGATATCTTGCGAAATGAGTATGAAAGATTGAGGAAAAGAATGAATGACATTGAAAGAAAATTGGAAGGGGAAGAAAGGGCGAAGAGGAAAAATAACATAGTAGTTAAGGGATTGAAAGTGGAGAGTGAAACAGGGGAAGCCGAGATCGAAAAGCTTTTGAGAGATATTGGGATTCAGTTAAGGGTAGAAGGAGTTAAGAGAATAGGATGGACGAATGAAGGGAAAGAAGGAATGTTTCTAGTGAAAATAGGGAGTGAGGAGGAGAAGAAGAAAATTATTGAGGAAAAAAAAGCATTGAGAGGAAGAAGGGAAAGAATTGAAGAGGATCTGACATGAAGGGAGAGGTAAAGGAGATGGCAAATAAAGCAGAGGGCATGGGTAGAGAGGAAAAACGGGCGCATGGTATGGATAGGGAGAGACAGATTATGGATAAATGGGGAGGAATGGTTCTGGGACGAAGAAGTAGAAGAAATAAGGAAAAAGGGAATAAGAGTAGAGAAAGGTAGAAAAAAGGAAGATGCAAAAGTGCTTAGAGATCAAGAAGAGGGGTTTCCAAACAGCAAGGCGAAAGAAAAGTGAGGAGGATAGGTGAGGAAAGGGAAGATAAGAGCGTGAAAATAGCTTTCTGGAATGTGTCAGGCTTGAAGAATAAGAATGAAGGATTTTGGCGGGAGTTAGAAAAATGGGATGTGATTATGATGAGTGAAACCGGGGCGGATAAGAAGGACTGGAAGGGGATTAAAAGGATGTTACCTAAAGGTTATGTGTGGACAATGCAAGAAGCAAGAAAGGAACATGTCAAAGGCAGAGGGATGGACGGCATGGTATCAGGGGTGTGGAAAGAATTGGCAGTAAGAGGGAGAACAGGGGAGGACAGGGAGGAAAAGGATGGAACAATGGTAAGACGGATTTTAATTGGAAAAGTCAAAATAGCGGTGGTTTGTGTATAAAGAAGAAGAGGGGAAGAGGAAGGCTGGAGAGTAATAAGCAGGTGGATGTGGGAAAAGAAAGAAGAATTGGTTTTGATAGGAGGTGACTTGAATGCCTGGACTGGCGAGCAAGGGCGAGGGATTTGGGATGAAGAAAAGGAGGCCTATATAAGACATTCCAAACATAGGGAGACAGACCGAGAGGGGAGGAGGTTACTAGACGTCATAGGAGAAACAGGATGGTTTATATGTAATGGTAATATGAAAGGAGATGAGAAAGGAGAGATCACTTTCATAGGTAAGGGAGAAACAGTGATAGACTACATCCTGGCGGAAGAAAGAATGAGGAATATGATAGGCAGTATGAATGTGGGAAATGAGATAGGGTCCGAGCACTTCCCGGTTATAGCTACACTGAAAAGTGGTGTCCGTAAGCGTGGAAGATGGAGAAAGGAAAGAGGTGGAGAAAGGAAAACGAAAATGGGAGTCTGGGAGGTAGATAAATTAAAAGAGTTTAAACAAAAAATGGACAAGGAGAATGTTAGGTATGAAAAAGAGGAGGGAGTAGACTCGTTAATTGAAAGGCTGAAAGGGTCGATTGAGAAAGTAAGGGATGAGATAGGTGCAAAAGAAGAAAGAGAAGAGGGAAAAAGAGGCTGGTGGGACGACGAATGTAGGGAGAGTAAAGAGAGAATGAAAGAGTGTGTAAGAAAATGGAGGAAAGAAGAAATAGCGAAGGAGGATTACAACAGGATAAAAAGAGAACATGAGAGGATGCTGGAAGGGAAAAAGCAAAAGGGAAAG
>CAKNWT010254578.1:0-18098 GCA_932066315.1 Andricus coriarius | reverse complement strand
TCTTGCTTTTTGGGTATGAGTACTCTTACTAAAGAGATATTAGGCCACGCCTACCTACGAACCTAGCGTCTAGCGTGTTTTCATCGCGGTTGAACACGTGCGCTGTGTTTATAAAGAAATATAATTTCTTATGTGATGTGAATGATATAAGCAATATTTTAATTTTTTTATGTGAATTATATTAAGAGCAACTGTGGCTTAAATCTCACCAACCTCCGGTTAGTTCACATGGATTAAAATATCAAGGTAAATGCGTCTTACTTATTTATTTCGTCAAAATTCTTACGTCATGTTTAAAAGAAAATGTCTGTAATATTCATCTCTGATAATATTATCTCATTTAGTGTATATACTAGAAAAAAAAACGAGAGCGGTTGGGGGACCGCCGTCAGAAGCTATGCTTCTTAAGCATTGAAAGAAGAATGCAAATTTTATTTTTATTGCATGTATCAATTGAAAAAACAGCTTTCCCTTCCAGAAAGAATGAAGTTGGAAGAAGGAAGAAGGAAGAAGGGAAAGAAGGAAAAGAAGGAAGGAAGGAAGAAGGAAAAGAACGAAGGAAGAACGAAGAAGGAAAAGAAGGAAGGAAGAAGGAAGAACGAAGAAGGAAAAGAAGGAAGGAAGAATAGAAAGAAGGAAGAAGGAAAAGAAGGAAGGAAGAAGGAAGGAGGAAAAGAAGGAAGAAGCAAGGAGGAAAAAGGAAAAGAAGGGAGAAGGAAGAAGAAAGAAGAAAGAAGGAAGAAGGAAAAGAAGGAAGAAGGAAGAAAGAAGAAGGGAAAGGAGGAAAAGAAGGAAGAAGGAAAAGAAGGAAGAAGGAAAGAAGGAAGGAGAGAGAGCGAGAGAGTCATGAGATGACCTTGGAGACTACTTTCGTTGCATTACGTTGTGTTACATGATTTTTCAGTTTGATCCCCTGGGCCTACCGTCCTCGGCCTATCGTCCTTAAAGAAGCGTAGCTTCAAAAAATTAGTAAAAATATGTTGTTTTTTTTAGCCTTCGAAACCCATCTAACCCCTTAAGTTTGTAAGGTGTAACTCCTCTACCATTACTCCAATTTTAAGCATTAAATTATTTGTATTTTGGACACGAAGGTTAAGAAACTAAAAATGGATAAAATCGACAAATTTTTTTTAAAGATGTCTCATTTGTATTACTGTATTCGTTTTTATTCTGTGTACAAAAATTGAAAAGCCGGCCAGCGCGTAATAACGCATGCGCTCTGTAGCTTTCATATTTGCTTCACAGCAAGCGCCAGTAGGCGTGGCCTAATATCTCTTTAGTAAGAGTACTCATACCCAAAAAGCATGAGTTTCTTACAACCGTGGCAAGGCGAAGTTCTTACTATTCTCGTAAGGCACAACTGCTCTAAAAGCATATGACTGTAGCAATAACGGCATGCGTTTTATTCTTTTACAGTATGTGACATTTCATGCTACAAAGGTATAACTTTATACCAATGTTGGTAGAAATTCATACCAATTTCGTACGTTAAGTTTCATGCTCTAATAATAAGAGTTTGGCATACTATAAGAGTCTGATTTTTTTCTCCGTGTATAAAGCCAAAGTACAAGTACGTCAGGGCCGTAGAAAAAAATATCTGGTCCCCGTTTCATCGAAATTTGTTATTGTAACATTTTATTAATTAGCGGGCTTATACATTTGTAGGAAGTAAATACAAATATTGGATAAATTTTTATTTGGAATTTGCTAACCTTGAAACTGTGAATTATTTAATTTTAAATACTTTAAACTTTTACATGGTCTACTATTTAAAAATAATAGAACATTATGCGTGCTATGTGCGCACTATTAGAAAAATAACTCTGTTCATATTCCAACATTTTGTTATAGATTTTACAGAAAATCTTATATTATTTGAGAACGTTGTACATGATTTACAGAAGATTCCTTATCAAAGCGAGAAAATTCCTCCAGTGAATTCAATATGAATGACAACTTCTTCCACTTACTTCCAATTCTTTCTTTTGGTGCAAAATTAGTTTTTTGATTGAAAATAATTTTTTTTTCAACTAAAAAGTCAACTCAGTTTCGTTTTCAAATTTTTCTATAGACATTGAATGGTTTTGGTAGAGAATTTATTTGTTTCCTTGAAAATTTAAATACTTCTACGAAAATTAAAGTTAATTGCTTAAAAAATTATTTCTCTATCTTAAAATTTAACTAATATATTTTTTGTTGAAAATTTAGCATTTACAGTTAAAGATTTATGTATTTTGTTGAAAGTTTGTCTTTTTTTGTAGAATATTAACCTTTTTAGTTAAAATTCATTCTATTTTATTTGATTTCTTTGGCTAAAAAATAGTTTTTTTCGTATTAAAAATAGATTTTTTTAACTAGAAATTCAACTCAATTTCTTATCGAGATTCTCTTTCATACAAATATAATCTTGTTGGTGAAAAATTCAGTTTTTCAGTTAAAAATTCATTTTATTCGCTTAAAAACTTATTTCTCTAACTAAAAATCAAACCATTCTATACTTTGTTGAAAATGTATGTTTTTTAGTTGAAAATTCCTCAATTTAGTTGAAAATCTATATATTTTATTCTGGTAGTAAATCAACCTTTCTGGTTGAAGAGGCAACTATAGGATTGAAAATTTAATTAAAAATAAAAAATGTTGATGGAAAATTCACGTATTTTCTTAGAAATGATTCTTTTTTTGGTAGAAAATTAATCTTCTTGGTCGAAATTTTTATTTCTACATTTGAAAATTATTTTTTATATTGAAAATTAATTTTTTTTAAATAAAAATTTAAAAATTAATTTTTTAAACTAAAAATTTAAGTATACTCCATTTTTGGAATTTTGGTTGAAAATTTATTTATTTTATTTAGTCAGTTGTCCAGTGCCGTTCGATGTTTTTTCATCACCCGCATCTTTATACGTCAATTTTTAAATACATTCCACTTTTATTTAGTGACTTAATAAGTATTATCAACTGATAGAGAAGGATAGTGTATATATTTGAATATTTTCTCAAATTCTACAATATAAACGTAACTGAAAAATGTTAAAGTGTCTACGGGGGACTTGGCTTTAAACTTCAGCCCTGAGAATGTTGACGTCCCTAGTGACTCTCATTGTACCTTACTGTTATGTAATTCTTCTCCTAATGAAAGTGAAAATCTCTTTAAAAATTCTGCAATCTATACACAGAAAACATTTGCTGTTTAAATTTTAAATGACTGAGTCAACCACTCTAGGATAGGGCCAAACGTATATCATAAATTGAAAGTATCTTCGTTAGAAAGTTTGATTGATACATATTTAAAAAGTAGCAAGAATCATCTAAAGTAAAAAAGACTTTCAATGAAAATGTGAAGACCAGAGGAATAGAGTTCGTGACACACATATACTAATGCTTCGAAACCAGTCAATGAAACTTTCGATGACTCGTAACGAGTTTTTAGAAGACAGTGTTGCCAAATTAAAAAAAATTATTTCGAGGTTTTATTTCATGATGTCATAGTTTTACCCACATAGACTGGAAAAAACTGTAAATTGTTAACGATACTTGCACTGATATACCCTAACTTAATTTGATATATCTAATTTTGTGGAGTCAAGAACTTGGAGTTTGTATGAGATAGTCTTTATTCAATTCTAAGTGCTGAACATAGAATGTGACGCGACGACAGTACATTGACGACTGACCCTTCATTACCTTCGCCAAGTTGAGGTACCTAGGTTCTCGATCGTCTTATCCCGCTACTAACCTAAAGGAGTAGAACCCAAGATAATTTTGGGGTGGAAGAGAATATAGACAAGATGTTTCAAATAGCTCAGGTAAAGCGACGATTCTAACAGATGACATTCTGTTGCCAGATTTACTTAGGACCGGCATAACCGAAGTCTCACAATTTATGGTTAGCTTTACCTTGTTTAGTGCCAAAAATCTAAGGAAAATTTCTCTTAAATGGTTCCGAAGAAGAAATAAAGGGATTAAATAGCTTAGGCAGAAGTTTCGATGTTATCCTACATTTCTTGACAATTCTAAAAGCAATAAATGAGTCGAAAATGAAACTAACAGGCGAGAAAGTTTTCGAATTTACATTTAGAGCCTTAATATAGACTTATGCTTGAGTTATATTTATTTTTACACAGTCGAAAACTGCACACACACACACACATACATATATATTTGACCCTATGAAAAATCGAAAGATATTCTGCGGCGAGATTCGAACTACTTAACACCTATGTCTAAACACTCTAACGCAGCGAACGCAACTTATCCTTAACAACTGAACCCCACGGCTAACCTAACACATGGAATATTTTGCACAAATCCCAGCAAAGAGGAGAAGCACGGCACTGCAGGGCCGTGTGAAAAATACCTGGCCCCCGTTTCAACGCATGAAAATTAAATTTCATGAAATAAAATCCCTTTTTATGTTGAAAGCTTTAAACTTTCATTAACGCTTGTAATTTGAAATTAGCCAATTTAACTCCGCGCAAATTTGTCCTTTGCCGGTTACTGCGACTTTATTCAGACTTACATACACCACTTCACATATATGAACGTCGCTACGTGTTAAAACAAGCGTCTAATGTGGCTGTCATTGTGCATATATAGATAACGTAGGCGACAGTCAACGAATTCTTCGACAACTCGTAAATCAGTTATTCGTTTCTGTGCTGGGAGTTATTGTATTTAAAATCTTTTGGAATTTGGAGGACTTTTTATAAAATATTGAATATTGAATAAAGTCTGCGGTTCTTTAATACAAATTATATGAGATTCTAAAAAAAGTGTCCTATCCGAGCATGGGTGACTAGTCAAGTAAAGTTTCGACAACTTATTTTTTCCGTGTACTTTCTTTTAAGTGAATCGTTAATATCACACAAAAGTAAACTTTATATCATTCATTTGATAAAAACATACAATACTTTGCGTTATTTTATAATATACTGGTATGAAAATAATACAACCCTTATATGAATTATTACAAATCAGAATTTTCACTTTTGGACTTGAGATTTTACATAACTCTTCTGTATTATTTATAGTTCTGTTTTGTATTAAATCCTAAAATAATTGTAAACTTTATCTAAATGCAGTAATGTCCTCCATTCACCTAACTAATTGGGTAAATTTTAATGAACAAATTTTCTCCGTGCATGATGATAATCAAGTGATTTAAATTAGAGGTAGTTAGTTGAACTATTTGTTATTATTTACTATTTGAAAGAAGTATGTGTTTCTTTTTCTCTTCGTGCAAATTGCGATATTGGAAGAAAGTTTTTTATACTGGAAAACAAGTGTAAGAAACCAGCGGGGTACCTTTTTTAATGCAACCGTTTTCGTCTTTCCTCAGCATGTGCTTCCAAGAAAGACGAGGACGATCCCATGAAAAAAGGAACCCCGCTGGTTTCTTACACTTGCTTTCCAGTATAAAAAAATGTCTTCCAATATCGCAATTTGCACGAAGAGAAAAAGAAGCACATACTGAAGATAGTACAGTTGTATTTTTATGTACAAAAAATGAACAATTTGTTATATTTTGCAAATTTTTCAACGGCAACTTGTTTAGAAATTTTTAAGGTACCACTATGAATTTTTTCAGATTTTTCCTATTATTTTTTCAAGCTCATTAATTCAGGCTCATTAACGTACAACATTTTGACCTTTAAAATAATCCTTCATTTATTGAGCTACCATTTTTTCTTTACTTACTTTTTGAACGTCAAAGCCAGAGGACTCGAATTTTCTCGCCGATAGTAGTTGAGGCCGTATACAGCTCCAACTCGCGTTCTGCTCGTATAACGCTGTAAGTCATTTTTTCGATTTTGAGTTTTTATGTTGGCATGAATAAATCGATCATTTACGTCTGCTGGTAAAATATTATACAATTCTTTGCAATATTGAAGGAGAATATAATAAAAAAACAAAATTGGTTAATTGTACCTCTTTTCTATCTAGTTATATCTTTTCTTATCTCAATCTTTCTATCTTTCTCTATTTCCTTATCAGTATACTTCTACTTCTTTCTCGTTTAGTCCTCACTTATCTATCTCTATCTACACGGAGAAAAATTAACGGTTAATTTCAGCTTGATTACGAGTAGAATTTACTTGAAAACATGGTACTTTTATGACACGTAGGCATTTTCCGTTAAGTTTACTGTATGTCAAAAATATTTTTCACTATCTCTCAAAAAGGTAAAAGATCTATTCCATCCATGTGGTAAATAACAGGTATGTCAGTAAATTATGCCATCTTTCTAGTGAACTATACCCGTCTTACATGGACAACTGTGCACGTGCCATCTGTGCGCGTTGAAATTTCGACGTGAGCAGTTGGCTAAGTACCATCTGTGATCGTGCACAGTTGTGCAAATGACAACTGTGCACGTTGAAATTTAGACGTGCACAGTTGTCACTTGGAAAACTGTGCACGTGCACAGATGGTACTTGGAAAACTGTGCACGTCGAAATACACACACACACACACACACAGGGTGTCTAAAAAGTCCGGGGACGATTGGATATTTCCTGAGGTAAAATATTTTTCAAAAATTGAAGGTCATTCCTGAAGTAAATTTCAACGGAGAATTCAATGGTGACCTTCATTTTGACCTTGAAGTTGACCTTCATGGCTTTTTGAAGGTCAACTTTGTTTTTTAAAATAGAAACCCCCTTTTTTACATCTGCGATCGATAGAGCGGAAAATTCTACGTTCAGATACGTACCCAAGTCATAGGTCAATTGTAACGTTCGAAGTCAATTAGAGTTTATTTGAAATAAACAAAGTTTTCCAAGAGGTCAGTGCAATTCCTGAAGTATTTTTTAACGGGGAATTCAATGGTGACCTTCATTTTGACCTTGAAGTTGACCTTCATGGCTTTTTGATGGTCAAATTTGTTGTTTTTTAAAATGGAAACCCCCTTTTTTCACATCTGCAATCGATAGAGCGAAAAATACTTCGTTCAAGTACGTACCCACGTCATAGGTCAATTGTAACGTTCCAGGTCAATTAAAGGTTATTTGAAACTAACAACGTTTTCCAAGAGGTCAGTGTAATTCCTGAAGTAAATTTCAACGAGGAATTCATTGGTGAGCTCTGTATTGATCTTGGCTACAGCGTTTTGAATATTGTAAAATCATATAGGAAATTTTTCATTAAAAGTTCCAGCAGTTCTGGTGAGAGTTCTGTTCCTCCCCAAAGAGTTATATCAAAAAGTCCTATACCGTTCTTCGATACCTAAGTCAATACCTAAGGCGATACCATAAGTCCTATACCCTTCTTCTATCTCCAAGCGAATATTACGAATCGAAACTAAATTTACGTATTACGTGTACATACTTATTATCTTTCGCTAAAAGATTATTATGGCGCAAGCTAAACTTTCGGAACGAGAGAGGGTATCTGTATTAATGATGCATGGTTGGGGAGATCGAGTTCGATCTTATGATCAAGTTCGTTTGCTTTTTAATCGCACTTTTCGTAATAGAGAACGGTTAAATCCTGTCTCAAAATCAACAATTGAAAGAACTGTAAGGCGCTTAATGAATCATGGATCTATCAAGGACATAGCCCAAGCATTTGTTGAAAACCCACACTTTAGTTTACGTCGAGCTAGTGATGAGCGTGACGTTGCTCCTGAGACAGTGCGAAATATTTTAAAAAGCATTAATTTCCATCCTTACAAAGTTCATCTGGTACGAACGCTCAATGAAGACGATCCTGATCGTCGGGTTGAATTTTGTGAAATTATGATGGACGGAATTGATAGAGATCCTCTTTTCTTGTACAATACAGTATTCTCAGATGAAGCTACTTTCACTTTAAAAGGTGAAGTTAACAGGCAAAATTGTAGATATTGATCCGACACAAATCCTGATTGCATGTTGGAGAGTCACACACAATATCCACAAAATATTAATGTTTGGGCCGGTATCTTGAATTATGCATAGATAGGCCCTTTCTTCATCGATGGTAATCTCAATGCCCGTGCATATGAAGAGCTTCTCAGAAACCAAATTGTACCAAGAATAAGGGAGGTTACAGGCGATAATTTTCAAAAAATTTGGTTCCAGCAGGACGGAGCAGCGGCTCATTACGGTAGGGTGATTCGAGCATATTTGGATACTCAGATCCCTCATACGTGGATTGGAAGAAGGGGTGAAATCGAGTGGCCTGCTAGATCTCCTGATCTGACGCCTCTCGACTATTTTCTTTGGGGTTATTTAAAGAGCAAAGTATACTCAATGCAACCCTAAAGCTTAGACGAATTGCAGAATCGGATTCTGCAAGAGGCTACTTTGATTGATAGGGAGATGAATCGTAATGATGTAACTCATTTTTACAATCGCATAGCTTTTTGTCAAGAAGCTCAAGGTTTTCACTTCGAACATCTGCACTGAAGCGTGAGAGGCAAGGGGACTCACGCTAATCTAGCACCCCAAAGGGAACAGAATTTACTACGTCCACGTCGTTCTTCCTGGGTAATGCTAAACGTAAACGTAAACTGCTTGGAAAAAACCTTGAAAAAACCTTGAAGATCATCACCAAGATCAATACAGAGCTCACCAATGAATTTCTCGTTGAAATTTACTTCAGGAATTACACTGACCTCTTGGAAAACTTTGTTAACTTCAAATAACCTTTAACTGAACTGGAACGTTACAATTGACCCATGACTTGGGTACGTATCTGAACGTAGAATTTTCCGTTCTATCGATTGCAGATGTAAAAAAGAGGGTTTCTATTTTAAAAAAACAACAAAGTTGACCTTCAAAAAGCCTTTAAGGTCAACTTGAAGGTCAAAATGAAGGTCACCATTGAATTCTCCGTTGAAATTTACTTCAGGAATGACCTTCACTTTTTTGAAAAATATTTTACCTGAGGAAATATCCAACCGTCCCGGGACTTTTTAGACACCCTATATAAACCCGAAAACGGTTTACATGGAGTAAAACTCTAACTAATCTAAAAAAATAACTAAAGAAATATAGAAATTATTCACTTTTTAACCCATTAACTACAATTTTTTAACTTATGTTCAAGCATTATTCTCATGACTGAAAAAGAGAAATTTCTAAACGAAAACCATGTTTCCTTGTATTTTTGGGTATGCTCTTCTAGAATCCGTTGTCAGAATGGAGTTGGGTTCAGTACGCAATCCAATATGGCGCCAAATTTGGAGAAAAGTACCAAAAAATCGGAAATTTTTTTTTCACAATTTTTTTTTCGAGCCAAAAGATTATTGGGACTTGATCCTAACTATGATCAACGGTGATCGGAATAGTTGAACTGCAAGAAAAAACTTGTCTCACCGATCTCGAATAGCCATACTCTTCGCAAAATGGCGGGTCCATACCGTTCGCAAAATGGCGCATCCGAAATGGCGGACATGAAATTTTGAAAACTCTACGATTTTCGCACAACTCTGTACTCAGGGGGTTTCGGGTTCGCTGATTATGAATTTCACATAGAATTTTGGAAATTCGAAATGGGGGATCCAATATGGCATCCACCGCGTACTCCAAATAGGTAGGAACACAACGTATTTTGGGTTTTCATTTGTTCTGCATCAAAATAAATGAATAGGTCCCCAGGCAACGTCGGGTAGTTTGTATCGGATCTTCATTTGTTTCATGCACTATATTCAGATCGAGTTGTAAAATACACTGTCAATATTCCGTTGTAAATTGATTTGACGAGTTTCAATACCAAGTTCCTGGACGATTCAGTTATTTATTTTTACTACCATCACCATGCCGCAAACAAAACGCAAAAGAAGTTCTATTTCTACCTATGTGGAGTACGCGGTGGATGCCATATTGGATCCGCTATATGAAATTCTGAAAATCCAATTTGAAATTAGTAATCAGCGACCTCGAAAACCCTCGAGTACAGAGTTGTGCGAAAATCTTGAGTTTCAAAAATTTCATGTCCGCCATATTGGGTCCGCCATTTTGAATTTTTAAAATTCTATGTCAAATTCATAATCACCGACCCTGAAAACCCCCGAGTAATGAGTTGTGCGAAAATATTGAGTTTCCAGAATTTCATGTCCGCCATATTGGGTGCGCCATTTTGAATTTCAAAAATTCGATTTCAAATTCATATTTAGCGACCCCGAAAACCCCTGAGTACAGAGTTGTTCCCAAATCGTAGAGTTTCCGAAATTTATTACCCGCTATATTAGGTCCGCCATTTTGAATTTCAAAAATTCGATGTGAAATTCATAATCAGCCTCCGAAAACCCCCGAGTACACAGTTGTGCGAATATCGTAGAGTTTTCAAAATTTCATGTCCGCCATATTGCATACGCCATTTTGTGAAAGGTATGGATGCGCCATTTTGCGAAGAGTGTGGCTATTCGAGATTGGTGAGACAAGTTTTTTCTTGCATTTCAACTATTCCGATCACCGTTGATCATAGTTAGGATCGAGTCCCAATACTCTTTTGGCTCGAAACAAAATTTTGAAAACAAAAAATTTCCGATTTTTTGGTACTTTTCTCCAAATTTTGTGCCATATTGGATTTCCTACTGGACCAAACTCCATTCTGACCACGGATTCTTGAAGAGCATAGCCAAAACTACAAGGAAACATGGTTTTCGTTTTGAAATTTGTCTTTTTCAGTCATGAGAATGAGGCTTGAACATAAGTTAAAAAATTGTAGTACTTGGTCGTTAATGGTTTAATGTTATAAAGCATGTACATTTTTAAATAAGGGCGAAGGTGGCCTTTCGAACGAAAAATTATATTTTACATACGATATGAACAGGGTTCATTGCAATTTTACCATTTGACTTTTGGGTCATGATTTTTCTTTATGAAAATTATGAATTGCATATAGTTTGTTATGCGTTCCCAGATTCTTGGACCAGAAATATTTTCCAAGCGGTTTTGAATCACTCATATGAAAATTCGGAGTATAGTCTTTGATTTGAATAACGATAAATAAATTAGTTCTTGTTTATAATGTTAGAGTCATTTCTAAACAATAGCACATTCGACTTTTTTTATTTTTAAATTTTGTTTTCTATTTACCCGAAAGTAACGTATATCAAATTTTACATTACGATTCTTAATACAGTAATAGGGATCGTCCATAAACTACGTAGCCACTGCAAGGGAGGGGGGAGTAGTGGAAAATACTACGCTAATCTACGAGCGAGGGGGTGGGGGCTTATAACCCTAGCAACGTAGCTTAAAGTACAGATCGACGTCTCCATTCAATATGAGTCTATGTGCTGACAGCGCCCTGTATGAGAGTATTCCCTATTCCATGGCCCCCACATCCCGACAAGGGCCCCTTGGCCACAAAATTTTGCGCCCCCCCCCCCTCCCTATTCTTCTTTTTTAACTCGAACAAGCGTAAATTTTGCATATTTATTTAAGTGAAATATAAAAAGTTCAAGATTCATATGGTAAAAACCATGATCCAACCCACACCAGGTCTAGCCACGCGCAAGTAAAAAAAATGCAGCCAATCAGCAACGATACCAGCTACGCTGCCATATTGATGAAAGTGAGCGGCAAATTCAAATAGGTGAAATGAACGTATGAAAGTTTTTTTAATTTTCTGAAGAATAAAACTTTAATTCCAAGTTAAAAGTTTATTTTATATGCAATTATAAGAAGCATTTTCTTTATCAAGTTATAGAATACTAAAATTCTATTCTAATTTAAACGTTGAATTACGTAAATACGAAATGAAAGATAGCATTGCAGAATTAGATATCCAACAATCTTACGAAAATGTGTTTATTGCATACAAAATTCTTTAAAAATCAAATCCACATTGTATTAAAAGGATTTGTTTTCATCATCATCGATATTTCTTCAAATTATTATCTTTTATTTGAATTTACTTCATTTTTGTAGGCTTTTTAGCCAAAAACGCTAACAGTTGTCTGCCACAGTGCGGCAACGTCATACTTTTTCTTTATTTTCGCAGAATAGAATAATTCTTTTAGATCAAATTTTTTTTCATGCTCCATCAGCATTCCCATATGGAGGAAGTAAGTTTTTATTTTTGTAAAAAATTAAACATTCGATTTTTGATTGGCACCAAAACCGATTTGCAAACCCACGGAAATTCTAACCTCAAAATTCTTTCGCGATTTACTGGAATTTCGTTAACTTTTACAGAACAAGAATTTTTTCCCGCGTTCAAAAACTCAATTCCTCGGGAGTAAGTTTTTATTTTTTAATGTAACTGAAGATTTCTATCACAATTCGCAGTGGAGCCTATCTCAATCTTTGGCTACTGCATTTTAGCCTTTTACCTCTCCACAAAATTTCGATTTTGTTCGTACGAATTCATCTCGTCGAATTATAAAGAAGCAATACAATGTTTCTTTGCTCAAGCACGTGATGTTTACATTTGAAAAAAACGTGAAGTTGTCACGTCCCAAAAAACGCATTTTTTCGGCAAATATTAAAAGAGGTCTACACTTGAACACAAGTTTTCATGTTGATTTTCCAATGGTTAATTATTATTTGCTACCAAAAATTGCATGTGCAAAAAATACCAGACCATAAATTGCTTACAAATTGATCATTTTAAAATTGCTAATTACATTTTCAAATTGTATTAAAAAAGGTTGGACCATGAAAAAAGGTGCTCGAGTGTAGTATACATAGTTTCGTTCCATGTATATTTGAAAAAGGCTTTAAAGTTGCGAAATATATATTTAAATGAAATCTAGCGACCTAGAACAATGATTAAATGACCTTTTTATTTTTAATTGTATCTCTTTATGCTGGTACTATAGAAAGAAATGATAGGCAAAAGCTATTTTTGACAGACAGAATAATCTCCGATTGTTTTTAAATATGATCGCTACACGTTCCACCTAAAACTGTGGACTAGCACTCTATTATTACTATTTTTATTATAATAATAGAGTGTCAGTCCACTGACTTTCGTCTGAAACGTGTTACGAGCAATATTAAAAGATGCCAAAAACATTCTGGAGCGTTTTGTTTAGTTTTGGAAATAGGTTCTCGAGATGGAATATTAAAAATTGAAAACATATTATCGGAGCTTGGATAAGAATTAGTAAACAATACTTCATGTGATTATATATTATTTGCATACTTACTAATTTTCCATGATGATGTCCACATATATAAGCCTCTATATATACACTTAAAACATGTTTTTAAACTTGATTTTCACTTAATATAGTGCACGTGCCTACAAAACAACTGCACGGGGCGGCGGGCCAGCGACAGTTGAATGGGCCGTCGCCGTGACCGTTCAAATTCAATTTAGCGTCCTTGCGTTGCTATGGTAACCAACATGGCCGCGGAGCTGGTATGCGTAATTACAACGAAAGTGGGACGATGTTTGGCTAGACCAGGGCTCACCACTTCAAGCAGGTGCCGACTGCCACGACAAGTGCACGACTGCCACCCATTTTTTCTGTCATTTTTTTCTTCGATTTCCAGGAATCCTGGAAAGGGTTAACAGTCGGTACGGTCACGGCTCGTTGCGGCCCATTGTTCACACCGAAGGGTCTGATTTTTTTCTACTTGTATTCACAATACATTTCATTTTTTCATTTCATCTGTAACTTACCGTGAAGGATTAGGGACCAGTCCAACGACAAGATTTATGAGGGCCTGTTCTCGGGCCTGTTTGACCTAGTCTCGCGACTGCCACTGTCAGTATTTGCAGTCGCCGACTGCCTTTTGGTGAGCCCTGGGCTAGACCATGAGTGGGTTGGATCATGGTAAAAACAGTAGCTGGTGAGTCGTGGGCCCCCTAAAGTCCCGGGCCCCCTGACTGCAGCCAGGCCAGCCACCCCTTTGAAGGGGCCATGCCCTATGCTTATACACAGCGCATAATCTCATACACGGCGCTGTCAGCAGATAGACTCATATTGAATGGAGGCGTCGAGATGTCACTACAACGCACAGTGGGGAAAAATGGAAAAAATTCTGCCGACCTCACAATTCGCGATACACCACGGTACATTTTGTTTTCAAACACTCGGGACAACTCAATCTAAATTTCCACCTGCGACCAGGCCATTCCTATATAATAATCTTGCGTAATACTATACCAAACGTCAAGTATTCTGCGCGTTTATTTCAAAAGTCAGTAAAACAGGTATCCTCTCGAAAAATTAAGTTGATCAAAAACTCAGCAATAAGATTCCAGTATAATTTTACATTCTGAACACAAATTGGAAATTAGCACAACTCTGCGACCTGTCATTTATGGGTTAATTGTTAATATTGGCCAAAAAACAGCCTAAATGCATCTAATACTGTAAAAAACGCAATGCTGATAATAACATACAATTTCATACTCACGAACCCCAAGCCCACGAACCCCAAACCCACAAACCCCAAATTCACAAACCCCAAGCCCACAAACTTCAAACCCACAAACCCCAAGCCCATACATCCCAAGCCCATAAAACCCAAGCCCACAAACCCCAAACCTACTAACCCACAATCCCCAAGCCCACAAACCCCAAATTCACAAACCTCAAGCCCACAAACTTCAAACTCCAAGCCCACAAACCCCAAGCCCATAAAACCCAAGCACTTCCAATTCTAAATCAATTCCATATCAGATTATAATATAAAAGATCATATATTATTGAAAAAAAAAAAAATAATAAAAATGAAAAATACTAAAAGAATACAAAAAAATTTTTAAACAAACAAGAAAAAAAAAGCATATCAATGTCCGAACTTCGAGCTTCTCGTGGTGATATGCGTGATTAAGTTAAAATCTAACTGAAATCAATGAAGTTAAGGCACCCAGCTTCATAAAATAACACCGTTTATTTATTACACAGTATTAGATATTTAACTCATTCAAAGTGACTACATTTACTTAACGTTCTACAATTTATAATTTATAATTCTGTATTATTTTTTAGTCAACTTACATCTGACCATAAGTGACATTATGGGGTTTGTGGGATTGGAGAATGTGGTATTGAGGTTTGTCGTTCATGGGTTTGGTATTTGTAAGTTTAGGATTTGAGGTATTAAGGTTTGTGGGCTTGGGGTTTGTGGGTCTGTGATTTACGGGCTTGGGGCCTGTGGAATTGGGTTTTGTGGGCTTGAAGTTTGTGGGCTTGCCTTGGGGTTTGTGAATTTGGGATTTGTGGGTTTGGGTTTGTGGTTTGTGGGCTTGTAGTTTGTGGGCTTGTGAGTTTGAGGTTTGTGGGCTTGTGGTTTGTGGGGTTGGGGTTTTTGGGGTTGGGGTTTGTGGGCTTAGGATTTATGGGCTTGGGGTTTGAAGTTTGTGGTCTTGGGTTTAGTGGGTTTAGGGTTTGTGGGCTTGGGGTTTGTGAGTTCGAGGTTGTATGTTTTTATCAGCATTGCGTTTTTTACAGATTTAGATCCATTTAGGCTTTTTTGGGCCAATTTTAACAATTAACCCATAAATGGCAGGTCGCAGAGTTGTGCTAGTTTCAAATTTGTGTTCAGAATGTAAAATTATACTGGAATCTTCTTGCTGAGTTTTTGATCAACTTAATTTTTCGAGAGGATACCTGTTTTACTGACTTTTTCAATAAACGTGCAGAATACTTGACGTTTGGTATAGTATTACGCAGGATTATTATATAGGAATGGCCTGGTCGCAAGTGGAAATTTAGATTGAGTTATCCCGAGTATTCAACAAAAAAAATTACAGAGGTGTATAGAGAATTGTGAGGTCGGCAGAATTTGGTCCATTTCTCCCCACTGTGCGGCGTTGCTAGTGTAGCGACCTAATATATAAAATTGAGTATCAAATGTTCAATTCAGAAAAAAATTTGGTTTTTATAAAATCATTTATAAAAATATTTATTTAAACGATAAAATAAATTATTTAATGTGTTCACAATTGGCACTTGGTTTTTATAATTAAATTATATCGATTTATGTTGAACGTAAAGTAAATGTATACGATAAAATAACACCTTCTTTAGCAAAATATCGATTTAAAGGAGGGAGTATATAATGAAAAACCTACGTAGATTTTATGGGGGGGAGGGGAGTAGTGAAAAATCTACGGCAATCTACGAGGGGGGAGGGGGGACTCAAAAAATGACTCAAAACGGGCTACGTAGTTTATGGACGAGGCCATAGCAAATTGCAAAAAATATATTCCTTCTATATAAATTCTGAATTAAATAATTTAAGCTTGCAGATTTTTCAATGCTGGGAACCGTTAAGTAATCAAGTGGAGGAGTGCAAAAGAGAATGATCGAAAGAGCGAAAAAGAAAACGGTCGTGGCATAGCATGACAGGCAGTGCAGGTAGCGAGAGAAAATAATAGTAAGGGCCAGGGCACGGCGTTCGGTCACTTGTTGCAATCCTGTTATTTTAACTGTAAATATAGCCATTTCTTTTTGCATTTATTTCGCTCTTCTTGAATTTTTAGAAATCTACTAAGAGTTAATCTAAAAAATCTGAAACAAAAAATCCTTAATGCTGGCAAAATGTTCTACATGAAAAATCAAATACAAATTTTGGCAAATATTTTCTAAATTTTGTTAGATGCAACTAAATACAATGTATATTCCGTGCAGGTTCGGTGAATGTAGTAATGTAATGCACGTGTACATAGAACTTTTACTCACTACGTTAGAAACAGCAAGCGAAATGGCAGCAAGTCTGAAGTAGCAGAAATGTACCGTTAGGGCAGAACTTACCTGAAAATAGAGATAAAAATATATAATTAGAAATAAGGAATATAATGTGAAGGTTGTTTTTTCCCGTAAAATATATGATTACACAAAAAAAAAGAGTTGAAAAATTCGATCCATTTTTTAGATACGCCCTTACTCTCTGAACTTGAATCAGTCAATTTCACTGATTACATTTGTCTGAATATTTTAGAGCAAAGGAACGCAGTTGGCATTTGGCGAAAAAATTTTGACGAGAATTCACCATATACTTTTTTAATCTAAAAAACTTTATTTTTTCTATCAACTGTTTTGAACATTTAACAAAGATTTGGTTGCTATAGAAGCAACAAAATACCCATTTTTGGTTATGACGACAAAAATACTTTCTTGCTTCTCCCGTGCGGAAAATGCCTTTTTTAGCCTTATTTAAAAAAAAGGCTCGTACTAGGTCCTGATAAGGTTGCCTGATTTGAAAATGTGTACAACGGCCCTGATCAGGCACAAATGAGGCCCGGATAAGGTGCCCTTATTTATAAGTAAAGCCATCTGATAAAAGGCCGTATTTACGGCCCTGATCAGGTCCGAATAATGTCCGGATAGGTTGCCCTAATTATTAGGTAAGGTACCCAGCTAACCTGTTACTATCGTGAAAAGTTCCTAAGTGATCACATGTTATGAGAGGAATTGTTACTTGTATGTCAGTTTCCTAGCTGGTAACGGGCATCCGTTACCTGCCAGAACAGTAACATGGTGGTAACAGCTGGCATATCTTAAACTTCGTGCGCATGTGCCAGGAATAAGCATTCATTGGCTCCGTGATTCCCCGCACAATTTAAAAGTGGAAAATTAAATAGCTTTGACGTTACATGTGGAATAAATAAAAAAACATGTTTCATGTTTGCTTACGTTTTTAAAACTATAATTACTGGTAAAATAATCTACATTAGACAGAAAAATGGTTAAATTTAAAAATCGGTACAGAATATCTATAAGCGTAAATATTTTAATAATTTACAATTAATATTTATTAGTTACAAATTTGAAGGTTAAAATTTCAATAGTTATAATGTCAGGGCTTCTAGCAACAATTTGCAATTATGAGGCCTAAAATAGTTTCAGAAAACATACAGTCAGGTAGCCCCGGATACCGAGATTTTCGTAGATTTCTTTTTAAGTTTAGGCATTTCTGAAAGGAGCAAGTATAATTTTATTTAAAACATTACTTTAAAACTACAAGAACCCTTAAACAGAACAAAACTAATCACCGAAAGTAAGAAAATCACTACAGATGTAGGTTATTACAATCTTAATTCATTTCATTAGTCTTTTTATCATTTGACAATTTTTGATAGAAAATAAATGAAATCAAGCATGAAAAAATCTGTCTGGAGCAGAATTTCAAATGCCTTTTATTTTTAAAAATTAATTCTCAGAGAATATTTAAAAAGATTTTAAAACATTTTGAAAGAGTGCC
>CAKNWT010254569.1:0-10881 GCA_932066315.1 Andricus coriarius | reverse complement strand
GCGCGATTGTTGGTTCTCGCGCTTCGCGCTCGATAACATATTTTTTCAAAAGCAATCATCTGTATAACCTAGTTGTTTAGCACGAAGCGCGAGTATCGCAATGAGAATGTAATCGTCAAGGCCGTAGGTGCTTTGAGAACCCTCTATAAAGTCAAATTGAAAAAAAATGTTTAATTTCACTTTATGATTGTAGTTTATAAGGGGTTTGAATCATCGTTTTTGATTTACGCGCTCAAGCTGGGCGCATTTCCAGGGCAGCTGAGAATACACATTAGTGCAATGTACGGAGAAAATTTTAATGTCATCATGAAAAATAAAAATTGTACATTATTTTGCAATATCTGAATAAGCAGTGCCAGTACCCGATTTTTGACAACATAGTGTGCGAAGCGCGAGATGCGTGATAAGAATCTGTTCATTAAAGCCGAAGGAGCTTTAACAAAAGAGAATTCATAATCATCAAATTACAGTTGTTAAAGCTTTCACGTTTAATTTTAAAAGGTCTGTGCACATATGTGTGGAAAATACAAAGACCGAGCGCGTAGCGCGAGGTAAATACATTATTATCGAGCGCGAAGCGCGAGATGAATACATTATCGAGCGCGAAGCGCGAGAACCAACAGTCGCGCGCCCTAGGCGCGCTCAAACTTGCGAGCGAAGCGAGCCGCGCGCCCAGCGCGCAATGAGAATGTGCCCGCGTAGCGGGCATATTTTTTCTGTTGTAATTGATATTTTTTAGTTGAAAATTCATGTTTTTGTTAAAAAGTCTTCTTTTTTGGTAGAAAATTAATGTTCTTGGTTGAAAGCTCATCGTTTTGGTAGATAATTCAATTACTTGGTTAAAAGTTGAACTGCTTTATTACAAGATTTTTTAAAATAAGATTCATCATTTTAGTTGACAATTGATCTTTTGGTTGAAAATGTAACTATTTTGTTATCATTCATCTTTTTTTGGAGGAAAATTAATCTATTTGGTTGAAAATTCAACCCAGGGTACAGAAATTCAACTATTTTGTTGAAAATTCGTGTTTTTCGGACGAATTCAATTCTTTTTTATTTAAAATTAAAATCCTTTTTAGTTGAAATATGGACTTTTACATTTTTTGTTATGTATTCATGTTTTTTGGATGAATATTCATAATTTTAGTCGAACATTCATCTCTGCGGTTGAAAATTTAACTATTTTGTTGTACATTCGTCTTTTTTGGTAGAAAAATCATCTATTTAGTTGAAAATTTGTCTTTTTAAAAAATAATTAAAAATTTGAAACATAGTTAACAAACTGAAAGCGAATACAAGTGAATACAACAGTTTTCTTGAGATTCATGTCGAAATTGTATATGACTTTTATTTTTAAAAATGAATTCTAAAATAAAATTGAAAAAGATTTCAAAATATTTCAACTGATTTCCTAACATTTCTAAAAAGAATATAAAGTATTCCAAGGCAAAAATGTTCAATTTATTGCAAGATTACAAAATTTTAGAAGAAGATTAAGTTTGATAGAGATATTTAGAAGTTTTTAAAAGGTTCAAAGATAATCTGAAACAAAATGTAGATTAAAAATGATTTATTTTAATACTTAGCGAATTCTATATTTGGTATTTTATAAACACATGTATTTATAATTTACGAATTAGAATACCAAAAATATAAACATTTTTCTCAATATTTAACTGAAGAGGACCACAATCGTTGGGCGAAATCTCTGAATCAATTGTAATCTTATATTATTGATTTTTACTTGACACTATTGATTACAAATAAATATTATTTTGTTTAATTATTATAAAATATCATAATACATAAAGTTACATATAGGAAAACCTTATGTTGAATGCGTTTCATTCGGGAACATAATGGGAATTTCAAGACGAATTCGGTGGGCGAAAATTAATAGACATCCTGTCTGAAATCAGGATATCGCAGAAAACCTTTCCAAAAAATAAAAAAATGGAAGTATGAAGCAATACATGAGCATCTTTTAAGTCAATGCTAATACAAATTTGTACTTGTATACGTGTACTTTTTGTTTTGGCCATGTGCCTATGCATTTTAATAAAGTACTCAGTCATAAGTTTGCATTAAATCGGGAAAGACAATTTTTATTAGAGATGCTTCAATAAATAACTGGAAATAATATGTAGATCTTTATATTATCTGAAACTACTGAAAATATTGGAAATATGCTGCCTCAACATGAATATTGTCCAAAGAAATGAGCAGTGGTGGGGGTTTCACAATGGGATTGAATGCATTCATCGGGTTTGAATCCTGGGACTCAATTTCATACATAACATAGGGATTACGAACTCAATTGACTTGCACCGAATATGAAATCGCACTCGAAATATTTAAATCACTAAAAAGGTCGAAGATTTATCATCCGGATTCAGAACGCAATCATTATGGCTTATTTATCTCAAGATCAAGATATTACTACTGAGCAAGTTGATTAAACACACTGCATTTCTTACGTTGTAAAATCACAATTGCACACTTATATATGTCCTTGAATTACATTTAAATGACTAAATTATTATTCGCCCCTCACATCCTTATAATGTTCTGATTTATTAATCATACTGCATTCTTCAGAATATCCTGCACGTGTATGTGTACTTAGTAACTCCAGCAGTAATTTATTTACTCGAAATTTATTCATCGTTAGAAGTTTTTTATACAAAATTAAGTGGCCCTGTCCTTTTATTTTCCCTTAGAAAAAAATTCATTATAAAAAAGCTTCTTGTCAAACACAATTTGCACCGGAAAAACATGTCCTCTGAATCGGGGGTTTGAATATTTAAAAAAAAATCACCCCTGAACTTCTGACACTGCGTTAAGTATCCTTCATGAATGTAATCGGGGATGCGTCGAGCATATGTTCTAGCGGAACCAATAGTGACGTGACGCAGTGGCCAACCACCAATCGCTTTTGGTATCGCGTGGAAATCGCGTGCCGAAGGGTGCGAACAAAAGGGACGGCAGATTTTACTTTTTGGAGAAACGGTGCTATTGTTTTACAATTTTTTTTTTCGAAGAATTTTAAACTTCATAACAGTTATTGAGTGAAAATAATTATTTCAGATTTCAAATATTAAATTTTAGGATTCCAAGATATAATCCTTGCAAAACATTTTCAATTTTAAGCGCCAATTTTAATAGCTTTCGCCTATTTATCCTTCTTTAAATCCTGAAAAACGTAAAATTGGTTGAGTTTTTATAAAAAACTATGCCCGTAAAAGTATATGTGACCGTCCGCGAAGAAAGGGACCTAAAGCGGAAAAAATCGATTATTAGTTTTTCACACCTATCGATAGTTTTTCATTTTCACTTTCATAATACAAAATAATATTCCTATATCTAGAAAATTGAAATTTTTATTCGACTGCAAAGTGAGGGCTTCTCATGGAGTTCCTGTGTTGGAGCGCCACTTCAATCACTCCTCCTGTAAAATGAAGCTACCGCGCATTAGGTCCCTTTCTTCGCGGACGGTCACATATATTTAAAGTATACTCTAAACCCAATTTATATATGCAAACTTAAATGCGAAATGTTTCCTCTTGTCAAAACATTCTGACTCAATCTGAATTAACGAAATTTTTCTAATGATTTATTAAATTTGTCTAATCTCAACATTTTTTTCATAATAAGTATAAAACATAAAACATTTTTTGTGTAACAAGGTGGTTGAGAGAGCATTTTTTCAAAAGTTTAGAATTGTTTTTCCTCGAAGAAAATACTTTGAGAAAACCGGAGTGCTCAATTATTTTAAATATTCCCTTAAATTTGTAAAAAAGTGACTTTCATAAACTTATACATTCTTCTCAAACTCTGAAACATATACCATCTTCTCAAACTCTATAACCTATGAATCCGGCGCTTTCACGCTGAAAGAGATTTATAATTCGAAAAATAAAGGTGTCCCATTTTATTAATCTAAGGTTTTTAAATTTGGAGGTGGATTTAGATTTATTTTAAACTGAAAAAAGATAGAACTATAATAGAGCAGAGTGAAAATGATGCTAACATTGATTGAATCGTTCGATCTAAAGGGAAAAAATTCTCGATTGTCATTCGAGAAAAGTTGAAAAAAAATTTTAATTATTAAAATCTTGTTCTCTTTTTTGTTTCAAATATTTGTTTGATTTAAAAAAACTTTTCCTATTGTTTAAACAATTATGGCGCATTTTTTAAAGCTACAGTTTCTGCTGGAAAACAATAATAAAAACTTATAAATAAAAAAATTGGTTGCCTAATTTACAATCTTTTGAAAATGTGCAAGAAATCGTTTTTTTATTAAGTTAAATGCACACTTTTTTGGAAAAATGTGACATTTCTTCAGCTTGAAATGAAGAAAAATGTTATTGTTTTTCTTTCATGGAAAACAAACTTTTCTTGGGTTTTAAAACGTTCCGAAATCGCGAAAAATAAAAACTACCAAGATTCCTACATTTTTTGAAATATGTGCATATGACTTAATGAAAAAACAAAAACATTTTTCTCAGATTTTCAATAATGGAGTGTCTAAGCGCACCGAAAATATTTGTGCTATAATCACTGCATTTCGGTGACTTTCGCCGCCCTTTTCCAGCTACCCTCGGCTTACCGAAAATATATTATCTACTCTCACAGAATTTCGGTGTGCCTATACACGGCCTTCAAATAAATTGTAAATTGAGAAAAAAGTTTTTCTTTTAGTTTTTGGATTGTTTTTTTCCTATTTGGTAAATGTAATAATCTAAATAGATTGGTTCAGAATCAAACAGATAAATTGCTAATTTTTTATTATTTTCCACTTGTAAAAACAGTACATATGAAAATTTTGCCATCATTCTTGAATTAATATGACAATTTTTTTGAATTTTCAAATCAAAAAAGAGAATAGAAAATATTAATCAATAAACAAAATGCACTTTTTACGCATGCAAGCCCACAAATTTGTTTCCCTTAGCTCGAATCATTCGATTAATTTTAGCATTTTCACTCCGTCCTAGTGAATTAGCATTAAAAATTCAATGATTTTATAACAACTCTATTTGACAGGTAATTTTTATCATGCACATTTGAATTGACTAAATAAAGCTGTAACTTAATTTAGTAGAATTATGTTCTCTGATTTGGAAAAAGTCCCTTCTCACCTTTGAGAGAGTTTTAGAGTTCCCACGTCAATCTAAGAATCTGATATTAAAATAAGGATTGCATTCCCTGTCAGTGACTAATCGACAGATACATTGATATCTCATATTAAGTCTAAGTGTTAGGGGTTCAATTAACTCTATCAATTAATATATTAGATTCTCCACTTTGTTATTGTTGGTCTTCGTACCTGTACTAGGTTTTTGACTATATTGATCGCTTATCTTTTTTCCGGTCTCCCACATTCATTAAATCGTCCTGCTGTGTATCTTATCTGATATCAGGACGAATATGACTCTGGTGCCTCACTATTAGGGTGACTTTTGCCATTCTCTGTAAAAATACGTTGGGAAAGAAAAGGAAATCCGATACCCATGGTCGAGTTCATCCCTGTTCAATTTCTAAATTACATTTAAATAAATTCGTCGTTAATTGATTAAATCCATAAATTATACCTGTATTCCTCTTTTCGAAAGAGAATTTCTATGTAAAAAGAGCGTGTGAAAACTAATTCTAAAAAAATACAACAAATAAAGGACTATAAACAAAAGTTGATTTATAATATAGGAAATCTCAATGTCAATTTAAAGATTCTATTATATGAAGCACTTTTCTAAAGGAAAGCGTATGAAATGGAAAAAAATACTACAACGCTCAGTGACCCCACTTGATCCCATTTCTCAGTGTGACACATCTTGGTACAAATTTGTCTTTTTTTACAACGAGGTTGATACTTTGAAATGATGCCATAAAAAGTTCAAGATTTGAGAGCAATCATTATAGCCTCCTTGGGTTCCCTCGAAACTACCCGACCTCCATTGTCCGTCAATTGAACCTCGTTTAGGCGGGGGTTGGGGGCTAAATTGATTTAAATTGACCGAAGGACCCTGGAAAAACGTTTCACGTATATCATGCCGTGGAATCTTTCCACGATACGGGAGCATTTAGACTCTTACCTGAATTTCTTGCAGGCTATTAGTAAAATTTTAATAGAAATTTCATCTGAATTTAGTGTAGCTATTAGGGCACCCGTATACGCTCAGCTGCGAATTCGGTCTGGCGCGCGACCTTTTTTCACTTGGAGCGGTTATAACATCGATTATCGTATGTGGGATCTCGAACGATTTATACTTTTTTATATCTCACGAGAATCCCCCACGAAGACTTTATTCCTGTTTTCGAAGGAGGCGTTCAGCGGTTTTTTCTCGGTTTGTGATGAATTGTATCGGATCACGGGGGAAGTCATTCGGAACAATTGAGGATGGATTTCCAATATGCTTTAAAGGATTCTGAATTTTTTTGTGTGTTTTTTTTGTGTGTCTTTTTTGATAAATTGAATGCATTTGTTTTTGGAACTATTTTGAACAAAACCTCACACACTCAGTTGAAAGAAACTATCACTATCTATTCTTAAGGACTGTGGCTGGAACTGCTGTTGAATTAAGGGTTAGGTTTATTTGTAATACATAAATATGAAACTGAAATAGAAAAAAACTACCGGGATTGAAAATAATGAAGTAATAAATAACCATAATTTTGTTTTTTTGACTGAACACGTGTTGGTTTATTCAGAAATGTAGATTATTAAACATCGTAGTTTTCGTGTTCTTTTCAAGAGCCTCATTTAGAATTTAAAAATTTGTTCAGTGTATATTTTGATAACTTGGTTTCATTTGTTTTTGGAATTATTTCGATCGAAACCTCTTACTCTGTTGAACGGAACTATCATTATCTATCCTTATGAGCTGTCGCTGGGACTGCTGTTGAATTAAGCGTTAGGTTCATTTGCAATGCGTTACAATGATAATAAAATAGAAAAAAATGGGATTTAATATAATAAAAAGATAAATGACTAATCATTTTTATTTTGTAACTGATCACGTGTTGGTTTATGCAGACAAGTTGATTATATTAAACATCGTAATGTTGGTGTTCTTCTCAAGGGTCTATTTTAGAATCTAAAAATTTGTTCCGTTTTTTTTTTATAAATTGGTTTCATTTAGTTTTGAAAACCTCACACACTCTGTTGAAAGAAACTATATCATTACCTTTTCTTAAGAACTGTCGCTGAAACTGCTGTTGAATGAAGGATTAGGTTTATTTGCAATGCGTAACAAATATAATGAGATAGAAAAAATCTAAATGGGATTGAAGATAAAGAAATGATAAATGACTATCATTCTGTTTTTTGCAACTGATCACGTGTTGGCTTATTCAGACAAGTAGATTATTAAACATCGTAGTGTTGGTGTTCTTCTCAAGGGTCTCATTTATTGCGCCCCATTGTTGAGTCTCTGCATCAATATCATTGAGGGAAGTCACTTCCGCCGTTTCGTTAGATTTACATCCGAAAGGGTACGGGCAGTTTACTCGTGGAAAGGACGATGCATGAATTAAGATCTTCTGGTCGACCCTCGAATATCTGCGACCTCATGCAGAGAAGATCCTCCCTGACCATAAATTGGCACGCGTGAACGCGATATAAATTTTGCAATTTTTAAAAATCACCCTTCTTCCGTCATGAGGGTCACTACTCTAATGCTATGCCTTCTATAGCTAATTAATTCATAGCGTCGTTTCTAAAATAATTCACTCAATGTCGTATTAAAAGATCATTCAAAGAATTTCTCTTTTAATGAGAAACTTTAATAGAGAGAATCTGTTTTGAAGTAAGGTTTTTAAAGATGACTTTAATTGTATTTTATGATCGCATAAATGGTGTTAAATATGATCATGATATTATTCTTTGGACAGATTGAATGCAACTTTAAAATCCACGTGACTCCGTTTTGTAGTTTTCAAATCGTGTAACCATATACGTCGGATAGAGCGAGGGGTTATCAACAAATGTGTTCAAACATATAGGGTGTCAGTGAGACGAAAATGGGAGGTTGGTACAAACCCACCATCCCCTGTGTCAACAACCAGCCCCATAATCCTTTCACAGGACGCGACTGATGCGCTTATAACCGTTGAGAATTGATTCCCAAATGACTTCTTAATCTAAGGCATGTGAAAATATTTCTCTGTTGATTTTAAAAATAGATTTTACGCCAGAAGTGGCATTTTAATCAGCAAAGATTTTTGCACTATATTTTTTCAATTTTTTATTCTAATCAGGACTTTATTTACTGTATTTATGTGTGTCCTCTTGGATGCATGAAATTTTGTTAGGCTTCTCGTTCAATCATCGGAGTTACGCAGCCTTGACTTGGTTGTACTCGGATAAAAGCCTTCATTTACTAGATAGAGTAAATTTGTCAGCTTCAATTTGCCTTCACTTTCAATATAATACTAATTTATCCTATAGCACACTGTCAGGATTGGGTCATCAAGATTTGCGTTAGCAATCGTTGCCAAATAAAATAACAAAACAAAACAAAATACAGCAAATCTACTTTCTCAAGAGAACTATGGCTTTCCATCACAGACAAAATGATTATACGGATTGAACCAACATTTTTACTGGATATTCATGACATCAGTTTCTAGTGCTATTTTGTAGGAATTTATGATAAATATATATTAATTAAAATTTTTCTAATGATTCGATAAAAAAGAAAAATGGCTCTTTCATTTTTGCTTACGTATATAGTAAATTCTACGGTACCGATTAGCACAAAACTTTAACTATACTCTGTTCCACGAGAGAACGAATTTGGCCGCGCAAGTTTTTATGAAAGAAGGCGTCGACAAATTTTTTTTCGTTTGGTCGACAGCCAATCGCTGTTAAAAGAGGACACAATTATTTCAAATACACTGACCCAAGTTTTTTCCTACATTTTTTGTAGCCTGACCGAGGGCCAGATGAGCGGACCGAACGTGAGAGTTACAATAGGTCCAGACAAATACTCACGCCTACGATTCCCCTTCTTTGACAAGATGCGCGCAGAGAACGAAATTTCGTCGTTTCAACAATTCGTTCTCTCGTGGAACAGAGTATAGACATACGCAGTACTCCTTTCTATTGGTATATTTGAGGAATTTATGATAAGTTTATTTGTTAAATAAATGTTAGTGTTTTTATAAAATTAAAATTTGTTGGGTTTTTCTTTGCGCACAGCTGGAGCAAAATCGATTGGCCCAATTAACGTACACATTTGACTGCAGCTGCGCGCTAATATTCTCTGATGCTACTTTTGAGGATTTTGTAATATCCTTAATGATTTAAAATTTTGTTATATATTTTATCTTATAACATTGAATGCTTTATTATTGCGCATAGCTGGAGCAAAATATATTTATCCAAAATTAACGTAAAAGCTTAACCGTAAGTATGTGGTTCTATTCCCTAGTGCCGTTTTTCAGGAATTTATAATATCTTTGATGATTAAAAAATGTTCATATATTTGATCATAAAAAATTGAATTTTTCATCTTGGCGCACGGGTCTAGTCAAATTTATTGGTCTGGTTAACATAAAATTGTAGCTGTGAGTGTATTTTCTATTACATATATACTACACTGTTAAAAATAATATTAAATTTAATATACCCATGTGTATTAAAATTAATATATCAAGCATATATAATCGCCATTAAGAGCGTTTATATTAATTTTCATATACATTCATGTTAATCACTTACAAGAAAAATGAGATTATTCTATACTTTACACAAATTCAAAATAAGTTTAGCAGTCATTTTCGATCCTAAATAACATAACAAGATACCTTCTTCCTATTAACCAACAACAAAATTGGATTTCAAATCGAAAAGTTTAATTTAGCAAATAAATAACAGAGCTAACCTACAATCAACTGTATTCGCATTACATTTTTAGCATTTAGAGCGAATTTAGGAAAAAGTTTCACCCGTACATTGCAGTTTCATTATAAATAAGAATTCAGTCGACGAACTCTAGATTATTAATTCAACTGCCAGTAGTTGAGAAGATTTGAAGAAAAGAAAGCACTTTAAGTTTTCATGCAAACTGATCCCGTGTAGGAATGGTAACCGGGATCCGACCGGGAGCCGGCCGGATAGCCCCAGTTTAAACCGAGAGCCGGCCAGGAATACTGGCCGGGATCCGGCCAAAAACGTCAGGGTAATCTGGTCGGATCCCGGCTTTCATACCGGCCGGGATCCGGTCGGGTAACCCGGCCACAGAACGGTTAAAAATTTTTGCTTCAGGCGAGAAATTGGTAAATTGAAATGTCTTTTAAGGCTCATCGTAACGAATACGGTGAACTTTAAATGTGAAATCAAGTTATCAAATTCTCGCGATGAAATTAGAGAAGAGTTGCAACCACTGATGCTAGAATCTCCTAGCCATTGTTTTATTTTAGAAACCACGTGGTGATTTGAGGTTAGGAAGTAGGAAATGAAAAAATGAATACACAACACTATACTTTATTATAAAATAATAGTTATTCGCGCATCAAGTGGGGGTTTCAAACTCATTACTGAAATAAGGTTGATTTTAATAACCGGTTTTATTTGTTAACTTCGCGGAGACGACGCGACATGAATGCAACTTGCATTCTCGTTCGAGGTGAAAAACTGAAACTTGCAAGTGTCTACGCCGACGCCAGGCGCAGAAGGCAGTAGGCATGGCGGTAAATTTGAAAGTGTACAGAGCAAAAATTTTCTGAAAACAGAGAAAATTGTAAAAATTGTAACAATTCTGCTAATACGTATTACAGAATCGATACCAGTTATAAGTAATAAGTTAAAACATTAGGAAGACATAAATGTTGTTTTTTTTTTCAAGAATTTGAAAAAGCTAAATTCTGTTTCACTGA
>CAKNWT010254567.1:0-18988 GCA_932066315.1 Andricus coriarius | reverse complement strand
CTTGGTACAGCCTGCTCAGTTCGAAAAGAAGTGCTTGATATTTCGCCCGTTTTTCTTCCTCCTTTGCCATGATATTACCATCGGCTGGTGCCGAGAATTCAATCACGTAAATGACCTTAATCTTCAGATCTTGGAGACAATATCAGGCTTCGTAGCACTGATACGTTGAGTGGTGGAGATTGAGAAATTCCAGTAGATCTTACACTGATCATTCTCCACAACGGACTCGAGTTCCCCCTGGGCGCATGGCAAGACGGGCAATAGATCAACATCATAGTAGTGCCTAAGATGGTAATTTAATACTTTTAGAGCCGCATTGTGTCTCTCGATGCATCCACTGAGAACATGCCCAAGTGTTTCTGGCTCTTGCTTACACGCTCGGCAGTTAATATCGCCTACAGGTATATATTTATTATACGCCCGCGGTAAACTAAGGTGTCTATAACGCCGTCTTGACAGGCAAAAAGGAATCCCTCAATCTCCGATCTCAATCAAGCAGACTTGAGAAACATGTTGGACAGACCCATCGAGAGCTCTTCTCTACGTAAGATGCTGTAGATCCTGTACACGACTTTTGAGCACCGAAGGTGTTGGTGATGCTAGGCCATGTGTAGTATCGCTGGAATTAAATGGGAGGCCAAGTTCATCTGCGGCCATATCTGCGGCACGGTATAGAAACGCCGCCGTCAAGTTGCTTCAACTCATCGACGTTCCATTTTACTGTGCCAAATGTGTAAAGCAGTATAGGAACGGCCAGCATATTGGTCGCCTGGATCTTATTCTTTCCAGATAATTCGGAAGCCCAAATTTTTGTGAGAATTTGAGGAACCTGTTTATAAGGGCCGTTTTTATACACGCACATCTTGGGTTTCCGCTTGCGGTATTCCAAGATGTGTATATGTTTCTCCATTACCAAGATGTTAAATGGTATTTCCGCCTAGGAGTTGAACATCCCGATCGTCACTCGATGGTGTAGTTTCTAGTCGTCCTTGGTGTAAGTGGACGCAGGCACACTCGTCCAGTCGAAAGCTCGTGCCAATCGCTTCAGAGTACCTATTCACAGCCTCCACAAGGATGTTAAGATCCTCTTTTGAGGAAGGAAAGAGTTTAAGGTCGTCCATGTATAAAAGGTGGTTGACCTTATATTCTCTTCTGTTCGGCGGGCCACATAGGTATCCAGAGCTTTTGTCTCGGAGGACAATAGATAGAGGCAAGAGGGAGATGCAGAAAAGTATCGGACCTACAGAGTCTCCTTGGAAGACCTCTCTCTAATATGTGATATAGCTGGTAGTCACTTGTCTTATGTCAGATGTTATGACAAATCTTGTCCGTCACAAGAGCTATTTTTGTCACTATTTTTGAATGCACCTCCAGGTACTCAAGGAGCTTAATAAGTAGCGCATTGTTCGTGTTATCGAATGTCTTACGGTAGTCAATCCAAGCCATGGACAGATTGCGTCGATACCTGATCGAGTATTGGATAATACACCTGTCTATTAACAGGTTCTCCCTGCAACCTGCCAGCCCTCTCTTGCATCCACGTTGTTCAATTATTGCACTCCATACCGGCTCGATAGATGTTAATATCCTCTCTTTGAGGATGCCAATGAATAGCTTGTAGCTGGTGTTTAAACAAGCTATGGGCCTGTAGTTCTGTGGACTTGAAAAATCTCCGGTCTTAGGGATCAATACCGTGCGTCCTTCCACTAGCCGTTGCGCGGAATGGGTTTTCTCCGTTTAAGAAAGTAGTAAATATACGAGCTAGATGTTGGTGCGAAGAAGTAAACTTCTTCCACCAAAAGTTGTTGATTGTATCTGGCCCTGGCGCTGAAAAGTTCTTAGTTCTAGCGATAACTTTCTTCACTTATTCAGCGGTAATTAGTGGACACTCTTCCTCTGGTGTCTGCAACCTTTGCCTTTCGCAAGTTACGAAAGAGTGATATATCTGAAGCGTCTTCATTCAGCTGATAAGTATCTCCATACACTTTCTCCCAGAAGACCTGATTCTCTTATCGACTAGGAGGATTTTTAATCGCACGTGACGTTTTATTGAACAGACGGGAAGGATGAGGAGAAAAGGTGGAATTTTCCTGAATCCATTTTACTCGCCGTTCAAGGCGCTATTTCGCTGTTGAAAGAGATCTTATTTTTTGCGTCCAGTGCTGCTTGATGGTCAAAAGTTTACACTTGTTCAGCGTGTGATTTGCTTTCCTCAAGTTTCAAGCAAGTGCCCAAACTTTTGGAGTGAATTCTTTAATTGATGTTATGTAGCTAATCACGCACTGAATATTTGATGCATGCCGTCTCGCCGTTTCAATTTTAATCTGAAGCTGTGCAATACGCTCGCGAGTCTTACTCAGGCGTCTTGAAGTATCGTTACTTCTATTGTCGCTAAGTAGAGAGACCGCCTTCTTGTAAACTACACAGTTCAGATTCCAGAGATTAACATCTTCGGGGAGCAAATCGGGGCGAGCATTATTAGCTTCAGATAATTTGTCCCTCCTGAGAAAGACTTTTTGCTGGATAGATCTCCTACTTCTCATGTTGGCATTATCGGCTATCTGCAAAGATGGTCTTCCTGGAACGGGTCGTATGTTCGCTGGAGGATGTTGCTCTTCTTCTTGCCGAAAAAGAGCTTCATATCCGTTTTTGCGCAAAAAGGATACCTGATCTCTTAAATACTGAGGCATTTTATAAGTATATTCCGGGTGCATATTGAGCCAACGGTCATGTAACCTCTGCATGAATCCTCTTCGCGCCGGTGAGCTTCTTTGCCAACAGGTAAGGATGTCCCTCCTGAGTTGGTCCGACCACTTAAATCGATGTTCTCGCGTTTGTCCGGGGCTATTGCCTGGTCGTCGCCTCGGTTCGGTCCTATTGCCACTCTCAACTAAACCATGACCTCCATCCGAGAGAGGCCTATAGTGGGTGGCACTGCGCGATACTGGTGACGTAACCGCATAATTCGTTGCATTGGGGAGTTAGCCCCAACGTTTTTAACCCCAATGAGCTTTTTCGAACTCTGATACCATTAGTGTCACTCTTTAGGTAGTGAACCCACTCCCTCTCACAGTTTAACGCCATTTATGATAGTCGCATTATTCAAAATAACGAAACTAATTTTGTAGTCAAATTGAACAACATAATTTGTTTTGTTAATAAATCCATCAGTAAAATTTGAGTTGAAATTACTTAAATAATAATAACTAATTGAACCAGTAACTATCTTTTTGCTTTTCAATTAGTCATTTTTCATTAATTCAGACTTAATTAGAGAGAAGATTTTTCCTCGCCTGCCACATTCGACTTACGTGAACCTCAATTAGTTAACTGATACTTGCCATAAGATGAATTTCAGCCCACCATAACAAAATATTTTTTATTCAGGTAAAGCTCTTAGTCTCTGATTTAAAAACAATAAATTGACCTTTTTAACTATGAATATTCCATTAAATTTAACTAATCGTTACTCAAATGATGGCTGACTTCTACCATCGCCAAGTAATGGCAATGAACTAATTAGTAGTGAAATCTAACTAATTCTCAGTAAAAAATGTAGCGTAACGTTGTTAAAAATAATGTAACCTATTTTATAGTCAAATTGAAAAACATAATTTTTTTAAAGTAAGTGAAATTCAACTTGAGATTAGTAAAATAATAATAACCAATTGAATCAGTAGCTATCCTTTTGCTATTCAATTAATCATTTTTCATTAATTCAGAGTTGCTTAGAAATTAGAGTTTTACTTAGCTGCCACATTCGACTTACGTGAACCTTTAATCACATATTTATTTGTTGATTACTATTAATTAATTAATTGATACTTGGCCATACATTGAATTTTAGTCTAACAATTAAAAAATATATATTTTTTCAGAAAAAGCTCTAAGGCTCTGATTTAAAAACAATAAATTTACCTCGCTCACACTGAATATTGAATTAAATTTAGCTAATTATTATTCAAATGATGGCTGACTTCTAGCATCACCAAGTAATTGCAATTAACTTTTGGTCGAATCTACGTAATTCTTGGTAGAAAAATGTACTGAAATATTATTGAAAAAATGTAACAATTTTTTTTTGTCAAATTGCATAAAATACAGGTTTTTTTCTAATCAAATTAGTGTAAATTGATATACGATTAGTCAAATAATATTGACTAATTGAATCCGTTCTATCTTTCTGCTTTTCAATTAGTACTTTTTCATTAATTCAGATTTAGTTACAGAACAGAGTTTTACTTGCCTGACACGTTCGACTTACGTGAAACTTGATTCACACAAGGTTCGTGATCTTGTTGGGTATTTAATCAACAATTGTACATCTTTTTACTAAGATTAAATACAAATAAGCTTTTTCAAATATAAACTTGATTAAGCTTTTTAGTTTTTTAGGTACGAAATTATTTTAATCAACTTCAATCATTTAGATAAAAAGAAAGTTTGATCGTTTATTACACAGAACCACAAAATCGAAACCCTTGCAACATGGACCAGACTAGGTGGGTCTTATATTTTCGGGGTCACTGAATTCGAATCCGTTGTCCGTTTGGTCGCATCAGGTCAGGGTCAAGGTCAGTTTAAGGTCAAACTTACAAAATTCATCGATAACCAATGAAGTCAGGGTAACTACAGGTTTTCGGGTCGCTGAATTCAAATCCGTTGTCCGTTTGGTCTCATCAGGTCAGGGTCAATGTCAATTTAAGGTCAAACCTACAAAATTTATCGCTAACAAAATAAGTCAGGGTACCTGTAGGTTTTCGGGGTCGCTGAATTCGAATCCGTTGTCAAGGTCAGTTCAAGGTCAAAATTACAAAATTCATCGCTAACCAATTAAGTCAGGGTACGCATAGGTTTTCGGGGTCACTGAATTTAAATCCGTTGTCCGTTTGGTCCCATCAGGTCAGGTTCAAGGTAAATTCAAAGCCAAACCTACGAAATTCATCGCTAACCAAATAAGTCAGTGTATCTACAGGTTTTCGGGGTCGCTGAATTAGAATCCGTTGTCCGTTTGGTCCCATCAGGTCTGGGGTAAGGTCAATTCAAGGTCAAACCTATCAAATTCATCGCTAATCAAATAAGTCAGGATAACTATAGGTTTTCAGGGTTACTGAATTCGAATCCGTTGTTCCTTTGGTCTCATCAGGTCAAGGTCAACGTCAGTTCAAGGACAAAATTACAAAATTCTTCGCTTACCAATTAAGTCAGGGTAACTAAAGGTTTCGGGGTCGCTGAATTCAAATCCGTTGCCCGTTTGGTCTCATCAGGTCAGGGTCAAGGTCATTTCGAGGTCAAACCAAACGGACAACGAATTTGAATTCAGCGACCCCGAAAATGTATACGTACCCTGACTTAATTGGTTAGCGATGAATTTTGTAAGCTTAACCTTGAACTGACCTTGACAACGGATTCGAATTCAGCGTCCCCGAAAATATAAGACCCACCTAGTCTGGTCCGTGTTGCAAGGGGTTAGATTTTGTGGTCCTGTGATATTTCTCAAATCATTTCACGTTTCGTCGTTGCGAATTTGTTTCTAAAGGTTACTGTTGTCAACGAGAAAACTGTTTAGCGTGAATTGGGTTGCTGCCGACGATTTTTTTTTTAATTGAAGCACCACTACCTAACTTTGAAAGACGCGACGTGATTGGCCAACTTTAACCTTCTTCATCTCAAAAAATGATGAGTATTCAAAATTTTTGAGCTCTAACATATGATTTTAGATTTTCATCAGTATTCGAGATATGTGGTTCGTATGCGCGAACTTTGTGACGCCATGTATTATGCAATTATTAAAAATAAAGAATTATTTATGGAAATACTATTCATATGAGTTAAAAATTAATTTATATGGTAATACAAGTAAAATATGTAACAGTAATTCTAATTCAATAAGACTGTATAATAGTAACTGCTACTTAAATTAGAATCTTTACAATGAAGTAATTGACGGTAATTTTCAAACATTGAAAAATCAAATTTGAATGAAATTGATTTATTCGTTCCGTTTGAAGCTGTATATTTTAAATAAATGTTGATAAAACATCAATCCGATCTGGTGTCAAATTTGCTCCATCGCTTCAGGTTTTTGAGGAAATTGGCATTTTTGTCCATTTTTTAAAAACAACATAGTGGTAAAAAATGGTGAGCAAGCGGGCGCGCAGAAAAAATCTGTCATCGCTCAAGATAAGCGACAGAAGTAATTTCTTCAATACAATCAACTCTAAATACAAGGTTCAATCTTGAATTTGAATTGCACTAGAAATTTCTAGAACGTCAGATTCAGCGACCCAAAAAACATATGGGTATGTGGTCTAGTTCACCTCACATGGCACTTTTATTGCCCGCATTTAAGGACATGTGATACTTCAAACGGGTTCAGTTCCCCCGGGTTTTTGTGCACAGAACTTAAAATTTGTAAAAACTGAATTCGGAGATGCTATAAAATAGAATAACGGACGTCCCCGAACTCTTTTTTTAAGGGATAATATCCAAAAAAAATATTGTCTGCTAAATAAAATTTTTCTGTATATGCACTATTTGGGGGTTAGGATCGGTCTCTGTCATTCCGATAATGTTGGTATCTGTTGTACCGAGTGGCATAGAGGGCGTCCTAACGAGCATAAATTAAATTGTTTATGAAATATATTTTTTGGATTGCCTACAAACAAGCTTAGTTCCGGGACATTAGTTACTATGTTTTATTACTTGTCCTAAGTTTTCGACCAAAAATATTGTGTAGTTTGGAAGTAAAGCTGCGAGGAGAATTGTAACACACATAACCTCAAAATACACACATATTAATCAAATTTAGCCAAATGAAATTTTTTTAATTATTCCACTACAGAAGAGTTCGGGGACGCCCGTTAGCATGTTCGCTATCATTCCCCAAATTTTCAAGGCAAAATCTTTATTATTGTAGGAAAAAAGCCGGGGGAACCTAACACTGCTAAAATCGATCATTGTTTATGTATCACATGCCCTTAAGTCTAAATTTTAACAATGTTATGCAACGCAAAGAATTAACATAAAAATTAATTAATTAATGGTCTTAATTATCATTTGCGTGCAATTTTCAGTTGATCATGGAAATAATTTTTTTCTCGTAATCGGTAAAGTCAAATATACATTTTGTGTTTCAGATGTCTTACTCCATTTTTTTGTTTTCATTGGCTGCGTAGGTAACACTCAGCGCTTCTGATCTAAATTGCAACGAAGCATGTAACGATTTGGAAACTGTGGATTTGAGAGGTATCTATATTGAAAATGTTTCTGGTGGTAAATGTTAGCAAATGTAATTCATTCATGACTTTTTATAGGTATCGAAATTGAAATCGCTAATGACATAGCCGATGTTAACCCTTATGTACACGCTAAGCGGTACTCCGTACCGCACTTTTTGAAAAACTTGAATGCGCGCGGTTTTAGCAACTTGGTCGACCTGACTGTCACAGGTATTCTCTTGCCAACTAAAGCCGAGGAGCATGGAAGCTATGCGGGTTTCCAGAAACCTGCTTTCAGTACTGCTTTCAGTACTCCAGTACATGATCCGATCATGCTTCAGTACTCCACAGCACGTCAGTGACACGGCGTACCGCCAGCGTGTGGAAATTTGAGTATTCCCGATCACACAGCCACACAAAAACAATTTTTTTTCGGGTCTGGAGATCAGACCATGGTTACTATATGTTTTTGGGGTCACTGAATCCGAATCCAATGTGCAACGTACTGAGAGAACTGTGCATTTCTATTTTCACGAATTATGTTTTGTTTCAGAAAATTTCAAGATTTTGAAGGATTAAACATTACCTAAGCACGGCTTTATATTTTATTTATGTTACACATTCGTTTTAGATCCATAGCATAATTTGATGGAATAACAAGCAGTCCACAGGTGCCAGAAATGGAAGTGCGGCGCAGAGTGCCGCAAGCGTGTAGTAATGTAAAGTCAATGTAAGCGTGTACGTAAGGGTTAATGATACCGTAACCAATTATGAACAACATTTTGTTGATCCATTTGTAGCACAAGAAATTGCGGATTTAAAGCCTTAGCGTTGAATTTCTATAAGAAAAATGGAATTCTCACTGAAGTATACAGGAATCGTTATGCCGATGTTATCATCGGAAACGAAATGCGCAGTTCAGTCTCTTATTTGTAAGCATCAATAAAATTTATTAATTTTCTCAAGGTAAAATTCTCTATTGATCGAAAATGGGTAAATTTTAAGTACATCAAATAATCGTTTTGCAATCCTAATCACTGTGAGATTTTGCAGTCCCGTTTTTCTCGTAATTATTAATAAGTGAAAATATAGATTGGCAGTAATTAAATAAAAAATGTATAGTATAAAACCGGTACGATTGCAAGATTCTAGACTCTCCAGAAGATACTCAGTGAATGTCACGACTGTAGAACTGGCGATATGCTATCAATGCTAACGATTTTATTACATGCATTTCAATCTGCAGACGAATAAGATGAATACGAAGACAACATAAAGGGGTTTAAAAATAACCTAGATCCATGGCCAATAGTTAGACAACTTTGGATAGCTACATCTAAGAAAAGGATCCGAAATTTGATCCAAAATGGACAAGAAGTCGACTATGTGAGTTGCTATGGAGCTTTGAGGCACGTCAAAAGGGGATTCGAATGGGTGAGAATTGAAAAACGTTGCACTTTCATGTGCAAGTATAGACCGCAAATGAACCAGTCATTGATTTTTTTACAGCTCGACATCGACTTTGCAACTGTGTATCCCGAAAAAATCTCGTGATTGGAAAAACAGTACGATACTTTTGAAAGAGAAATTTTGAATCGTGCCAAAAAGAAATAAAGGGGTCCAGAGCTCAAGATTATTTTGCGAAAGATTGGAAGAACAAATAGAAAAGGAATCAGATAAAACATACCCTAACGAAAATGCCAAACATTTTCTACGAGGTATGGGTGTACAAATATATCAATTTTCAGGTGTTATTATGAACTGTTCGTGCGTTGTTTATCCGATTGTCAGTCTTCTTTCATGTTGTTTACAATTATCGATATAATATATTTTATAGATTTAAAAACGTTTGGACGTTTTTCGATTGTTGATGCTTTTGTTGCCATGCCCACCTGCAATTTCATATGGCAAGGTTAAAATTTGGAAACCATCGAAGAACGAGGTTCAAAATGGATTTATTCTTCATGTGAATGTTATAAACCTAAAGGAATCTTTGTTACATATTTATGTTATAATATTTGGAAAAATTATGTATATTTAGAATGCAGATGAAATGATATCTCGAGTCGAGCAACAGAGGAGAAAAATACTCGATTACGGATTAACGATACAGCCATTCATCGTAGCTGTCGGAGAAGAGGTAGAGTGCTTCGAACGTGTCAACGATATAACCTACAGTGCCTCATCTTTGTTCCAGGCCATTGATATTTGTTCCAAAAGCTTCTACTCTCTTCAATTATTGTACCCAAAGGAATCTCGCTTTCCGTGGATAACAATTCAACGTAGAATCTACGATTTAAAAGGTGAATCAGACATTGATTTTTCGAGTGCAACGACGTTGAAGCTATCCGGAAGGTAGAATAATTATTTTTGCAAATATGGTGCCTTGTTTTAAGTGTAAGGTAAATTGTAATTTGTTTGATATTCAAAATCATTACTCGCAATATCATTGCAGTGATGGAGAAATTCAAGAATATCAATGTCCGAAATGTGATCGTTCGTACCATTTTTCCTCTTCGTTCAAAAAACATTGGTTAAATCAGCACGTTAATGAGAATGCAAGTAACATTAACGAGATTGAACCTTCTTATGTCAAAGCAACAACATCGAAGTCGGAATGTTCTTCAATAAGTAAAGATGACTTATATCCACCTAGCAATTCGAACACAGAAAAACTTGTTAGAAGTAGTGTGAATGAAAGTTTTGTAATAAAAAAAATGTATCAGATTCAAGCGTACCACTCAATCCTAAAGAGGCAGAAAAGCAGCAACTTTTACAAAGCTTTCAAAATAATATCATTGAAAAGTGCATGAAGCTGCAAGAATTGTCTGGTTTATCGGAAAATATTTACAAAATTTCGTAACTTTTCCAAAAGAGATCGTAATTTCAGGTAAATTATCGAAGAAGAATCGAACTCTTTCAATGACTGCAACACTTGCTTTACTTCGAAATCTTTCTTGGATTTGTTTAGGTTATCATTTGATGAATTCGACAAATCGTCAAATATACGTCAAATATACGTCGACGAAAAATTCGTCAAATATACGACTGGCACCAAATCTCAACGTATTAAAATAACTGCTAGTAACAAACTGAAAAAGTATGTAGACAAAGCATACGGTTATTTTTTCCCACTGAGAACGATTTTCAAAAAAGTGTTTGAAGTGCCTAATGTTTACGACACGGTATTTAGTTATAAGAAAAAACTAGAAGATAAAAAATCTGTCATTTCAAATTTCGTACAAAGTAAATTTTGGAAAAAAAATCGAAACTGACAACGCCCTTGGCAGGCACGCAGGACAAAATAAGTTAGCTGGAACCTATGTTTCGATACTATGTTTTCCACCTGAATATCAGTCTAATCTTTCATTTATATTTCAAGCAATTTTGTATTACTCGCACGACAGCGTTCAATTAAATTTACCACAGGGAAATGTCAGAATTTTTTTCAAGTTAGGTCTTATTTTAGGCGACAATTTGGGACTTCATGCGTTACTCGGTTTCGTAGAAAGTTTCAATGCGAAATTCATGTGCAGATTTTGTAAACTTGACAAATTACAAAGGTCACTCACAGGTATAGAAGACAAATATTATGTGCGATCCAAGGAAAATTACGAAAAAGATGTTCGCGTAGGCGATGTCTCTTTTACAGGGATCAAAGAAGAATGTGTTTTTCATAGTTTACCAGGTTTTCACGTGACACCAAATTTTTCAGCTGATTTGATGCATGATTTCCTAGAAGGAGTAGGCGAGTTTGATATGGCTGCATTACTGAATTTGTATATAACAGAGAAGAAATATTTTTCGGTTGATGATTTGAATAAGCGTATATCAACCCACGATTGAGGTACGACACAATTTTTTAACATTCCACCTCCCATTCTTGAGAAGGATCTCAAAAATGATAACATTAAAATGTCTGCATCAGAAACATTGACATTCTTGAGAAGTTTCGGCATTCTGACAGTCTGTCGTAAAACGACAGACCGACATTTCGGGGATAACACCTTGAAAATCAAGTTTGAAAATGAATAATTTTCCTCGAAAGTGTGGGTCAGAGCGGGGACCAAGAGACGTTGCCGGCAGTCGCCGTTATCCCTTCCACGAAGCCTTTTACCCTGACGCGGCTGCTCCCCCGTCCCTCGGTCCCCGCTCAGACCCACACATCCGAGGAAAATTATTCATTTTCAAACTTAATCTTCAAGGTGTTATCCCCGGAATTTCGGTCTGTCGTTTTACGAATGCTACCTGTGAATATTATTCTTTATGTTATTAAAAACGCCAGACCTTATACTCTCACTGCAAAATTCCAAGTTTTTTTATTGATAATTATCGAGTGTGGCAGTATGTTATCCCCAAGCTATCGGTCTGGCGATTGAATAATAATAAACTTGGGGCATCAATAATCAATCCTAGAAGAAAATTGGCTCTTATACTGTCACTGCACATTTCCAATTTTTTCACCTGGCTCAGGTGCCCAAACGCCCCAGGCAGGGCGTCTGGCATTTATGGGTTTCGAAAGAAGTGTCATTTGCCAGATATATCCGCCACTAACTAGGACTTATACTGCCACTTCACGAAAAACGTCACCAGCTCTTGGACTATTGAGTCCGGCCGCGGAAACAGCCTGGAGCCCTCTGTTGTCCAAAAGTGGCAATTCCTGAATGATGAATTCCACTTGTTTACATGCGATTGAAAATAAATAAATTTATACTGAAAATAAAAGTTTAACAATCAGATAACGAGAGTGTCTGTAGGAAAACTGATAAAATGCCAATTCAGGGGAAAAAACTTTTGCTCGAGTTTATTGAACGGTTTGATCGCAGTTGAGTTTTGAATTTATCTGTCTATGACAGTAGATCTATCGGGTTACAAATATCACATAGAGTACTTCAATATTCTTGTTTTTAGAGAAAGGTAACTGGACAAATTATTGTGCAAACTGGATAATTAATATTATGTATATTCGCATATTTATACGATCTATTATTTTCGTAAAAGTAATGCTAGTTGTCAGATTTTGAGGTTAGGAAGTTTAATCATCCCAGAATATTTATGGAGTATATTTTATTTTAATTTAAATGACATTGAGTATTTTATTAGTTGTCTTGAGTTTTAGGTGAAGCTTTTTTTAACAATTCAATATGTTACGTAAAAAAAACTTTTTCTTGGGTTTCTAGATTATGGCCATTATGGCAGAAGCGACACTGCACTGAATTTTGTTTATTCCATTCACTTCCAACTCCTGCACCCTCACCACATAAATGACTGCTAAACTTTTTCCCTTATTCAGTGTTTCAGGGTGAAAATCGATTGAGTGACTTATACCTTGAAATCCTGTTTTAATTAAAATATTCATCAATCCGCTTCTTAACATTTGACCGGTAATTTTTAAGGTTATGTTCATAACCAACATCGAAACTAGAACGGGTTTAGCTAGAATGAAAAGACAAATTTTTCACGAAGTCTTTTTGCAGGAAAGTTTCCTCTATTATTTTTTTTCATTTTGAAAAATGTTATATACAGTAAACTTCCGAATATTTTAAGGACCTTGACACGTACCCGACCAAATATTTTAAAGCTGGAGGGGGCCCCACCCTTACCGTGATTCGGCAGTTTATTTTTATCCACGACGCTCATTGGCTGCCCCGTTCTTGTATCGATGCGCTGCCTGTAGGCAACTTTTCCAACCGAGAAGCGCAGGTGATTTGAAATCAATAATGAATACTATCAATAATAATACAAATAAATACACCCGAAATTTCAAGAACTGCTGTCCCATGCAGTTTCTCAGCGCGTAGGGCGAGAGACGGTTGCCGAGTGCGCGAATACTCTGTCGAGTACATATATTGGGCAATATTATGGAAACGGCTCAGGCGAGTGGATATCCGGCTTATTGCGCAGTTGAAAAAGTCGCGGTCCGTTAGTCTGCATGCGTGCTTGCGTGTTTTTCAAATGTTTTTGTTGGCGTACGACAATTTGCCAACTAAAAATCAATATTATAGAATCAAAAAACGACGAAAATATTTCGCGGAATAGTGAGTTTTGTGGCATGACGTCGATAGGTGGAAATGTCAGCCGTAGGGTGGTTAGTGCATAGTACTGCAACTGCATACGACTTTTTGGAGAAAATCTCCGAAACGTAAAGGTACGTTATAAGGGTTTCGATAGGAATATTTTTCAAGTGTTTCAAGTGTTTCGCAAAATACAATAAACTATACGAAATTTGAGCTGAGAGTACCAATGACGTAAAAAAATACTCAGTTTAAACCAACGAGGGCGCTTTTCGGGCCTCTTTTTGTTTATTGGTCATTCACTGACACGGAGGAGAGTGTACAGGGACCTTGGTGGGAGATGACGAAACTGCGCAATTTAAAATAAGTGCGTGTAGGGGGTTTAAAATATGTGGTCTTTAAAATAAGCGGTCTTTAAAATATACGGAAGTTTACTGTACGTCCTAGAAGCAATCATTTATGCATTTATTATATTTTTAAATAATGCACACATGCTATCTTATGTAAATTTCAAACTTCTATCCCTCGGGGATTTTAGACTTTGGCCACCGCGGGCGCTGCCTGTCATATCCGGTAAATATCAAGGTCATGTCCATACTCAATAATAATATCAAGCATTTTACGCAAACTCAACTAAACTTGCCAGCATGGATCATCTTCACTAACCAAATCACCCACCAGAATGCTGAAATGTCTCAAGAATGTCAATGTTTCTGATACTATAATTTTTGAGATCCTTCACAAACTAGCCACAAACTAGGACTTATACCCCCACTTCACAAAAAACGTCACCAGCTCTTGGACTATTATGTCCCCGACAATTAGGTTCATCATGCAAAACTAATCTTAGGTGGCAGCACCGAGCCGAGTACATATAGCATTTGTAAAAGGTTGATAAATTCTTTTCTCACTGTCACATGAAAAGTGAGGTTATGTTTACTATGGTTCACCGTATATCCCATTGTATGTATAATTTTCACTAAAAGTATAAATTACCTTCGCATATAAGCACTAAACATATATTTAAAGATTATTCATCCTCATATATTTAGTTATAAGCGTTATAAGCAACCGTACATCAAGAACCACATTTTGTTGGTCTCTCATAGACAGGGGTTCTAGTACTCGGTTCGGTGCTGCCACCTACGATTAGTTTTGCACCATGAACCTCATTCAGCCAAAATTTGTCATCATTCGCGAAAACGTCATACAAGAACACCATTTACTGCTTCGTAATGTCTTGAAACGAAATTTAAAGACAAAAGATCATTTCCTTATTCACTTTCCTACAATTATGAGAGAATCTGGGCCACTTGTAAACCTTTGGTGCATGAGAATGGAATCGAAACACCAAGAATCGCTCAAATTAATTTGTTCTTCTAATTGTAAAAAAATGTCTGTTTTACAATTGCCAAGAAACATCAAATGAAACTCGCCGCAATATTGTTCCAAAATAATTTTGTGTTGCCTTTAAAGATCGGACCTTCGAGAGAATGTCTATTCACCGATTTGAACGTTTCTTTATTCGATTCATTCTTGAAAGACAAACATCTCTTGAATACAAAAATTAGCGTCGCGAATTGGGTGGAGAAAAATGGAATTAGGTACAAATCTGGCATGGTTTTATGTTTAAGTGAACGTGAAAATTGTCCTGTGATCGGAATTATTGATTATATTTGTTTTATCAATGAAAAAATATTTTTTATTTATAGCGAGACTCAAACAATACGCAGAGATCACGAACATACGTATGAAATATTGAATGTACCAGCAGCGTCGGACATAATCATATACGAAAAACTATTGCAATGAAGACCACTCAGTTCATCAGTGAAATTCTATAGGAATTTTATTTTATTACGCAAATGCTTATGAAGAATTAATTATTAATATTTCTTTTTTATTACTCAATACGTCATTAAAACATGTTTTTTTTTCTCTCCATAACTTTGGCTCTATTTTTTTTAAATTGTGAACAAGCGGTTATATTTTATTTTCGTTCCATATTGAATAAACGTTTGTGAATTGTTCAATATTAGTACGTAGGTTGTATTTTATAGTTGAATAAGTTCATAAATGTGTAACTAATTTTATATTTTGAATAAATTCTTTCGTATAAGATCCAACTATGACTTATTTCTTCGTTTGGAATTTAGGGATTTTTTAATTGCTAAATGTGATTTTCCTAATCACCGCACACGACACCTTCCACTTTCCATAATCAAATTTCTACCAATATATTTGGTTGAATGTTAAATACATTGTACCGTTAATTTAGGTTGCAATTTTTTTCAATATCCTGAGAATTATATTGAATGAAATTCGTTTAAAATTATTTTAAATCGCACAATTATTATTTTTAAATGTAATTTTAATAATGTACAAAATATAACTTAAATTATTTTATTTGTGAATATTAGTATTCACATGTTTTCATATAAATTTTTGAATAATTATATGATTATTATTATATAAATTTCATGAAATAATTTATCTTCGCAAAATTTTATAAGAACTATTTATAGATTTATAACTTACGTATTCAATAAATCACGCAATAATAATCGATTTCGATTAATCATTTGAAAATATTAGATTTGGTTTACTAAAATACCGGGATATTTTCCATCCCTATCTATTGTATATGTAGCATCAGTATGCCGGATAGCCACCGTCCGCATCTAACGGCAGCTAACTGAGAGATACTAGACGCCCCTATCCAAGATGGTTCGGCTCAAAATACTACTAGGATGCGGAGCACATATATAGCATGCGGAGGCTAAGCAGAATGTGCTGACGGCAGTTATCCTTTTTTTCAGTGCATGAACATTCCTACCCAAAACCCACCACAAGATCCTATGAGAAGCCCACCCCTTGTAAAACTGCAAACCACCGTCGGTCTCTAAACAAGGAGTTCAACCAGCAGGAGTCCCAGGGTATGCCCTAAGCGAAATTTACAACTGACCAACCTGACAGTATACAAATACCTAAAAAAAGAAATATATAAAAAAATGTTGCTTTCTAAATTTGTTGTACTTGATACTTTTCTCATAATTTTTCCTTGAACACTTCTCTGTCAGTAATGTATGCGCTTATTCGGAAATTAATACCAATAATCGTTAATTTTAGAAATGTTGGAAAAGCTTCAATACTTAAGCAAAACAATATAAAATGAGAAAATGTACGAACAAGCATATTAAAATATTAGTTTTGACTTTTAGAACTGCCGATTTTGACTTTTAGAACTTGAGCCCTGCTATAAACAAGCAAGGGTTAGGGGGCATGTCTTGTGTTCAGACACTACCTAAAAAGGAAACTTATGACTTTTCGGTTAGGGGTATTTTCTTATACTTGGCATGAGAAAATTAGCCTAAACGGCAATGTCAGTTATGCATCTTATTACCATGCTTTTAACTCTGAATGGCAATATACTTAAAACATATAACATATAAACAAATTCTAAAATACAGTGTTTTAGTATTACCTGGTCGCCTGATATTCACATCTGGGCTAAGCGAGTGCTTCAAGTATTCGCTAAGAGTAAGTAAATTTTCATTTGTAATTTCCATTATTCCTGATTAGCAATAATGCCTTATAAGACCAAATTAATTTTGAAATTGTTAGGTTATGATTTACCGGCTTTTCAACAATTTTCTTTACTTTTCTTCACTGCTACAAGTTGGTGAAATAATGCAACAATGCTACCATGAAGTGCATAAGAGTAAGGAGTGGTAAAATACTAAGACGGCTCCAATGATGCCAATGCTGGCCACCTGTGCTACTGCGCTTGCGTTCGGGCCGCGCACTGGTTGGCCGCAGTTGGCGCGCAATTCAAAATTGGAATTAAAAACAATTATTGGAATTAAAAACAATTATTGGAATTAAAAACAATTATTGTAATTTAAATAAATAATTATTGAAAAATGCACAAGAATGTATATAAATTGTACAACTTCCGATTTTAGACTAGAAAAAAATTCATTTCACATATATTTATTAAATAACAGTTTATTTTCTTAGACTTCCGAATAATGACTTCCGAAAATAAACTGTTATTTAATAAATATATGTGAAATAAATTTTTTTCTAGTCTAAAATCGGAAATTGTACAATTTATATACATTCTTGTGCATTTTTCAATAATTATTTATTCAAACTACAATAATTGTTTTTAATTCTAATTTTGAAGTGCGCGCCAACAGCGGCCAACCAGTGCGCGGACCGAACGCAAGCGCAGTAGCACAGGTGGCCAACATTGGCATCATTGGACGGCTCTAGGGTCTAGACCATGATCTAATAAATACATGGTCTAGCCACGCGCAAGTAAAAAAAACTGAGCCAATCAGAACCCACCGCTTAATTTCGCCATCTTGTCTGAATAAGGCGACAAATGTAAATGATTTTAAAATGTAAAATCGTTCTGTGACATTTTATAAAAAAAAATGTAAAATGTTAGAATTAAAATTTCTTGTATTTTTGATATACACAAATACTTCAATTCTAATCAAATGTATTGTAGTGTTGAAGCTGGGTACAGGAAAATACGGATTAACTATAATTTTAGGTTATGTGTTTCATAACTTCTTCCTGGTGACATATATGTGTATAAAATAAAATTCAAATCAATTGGGAAAGCACTGAATAAATAAAATTATATAATGCAGTGCCCGCGACATATAAAATGATAATTATTATGTTTTATTTATTTAAAAAGATTCTTCCTCAATTTTGGAGGAAAATTTGATCGAAAGATATTAAATATTTATTCACAATTATCAATACTCTTGTTCACTCCTTTTCTTTTACAATTTGTATTACGTTCGTAATATAATTAATACTTGAAGGGTGGAATGGGAGAAGGTGGCAAGTGACCATTTTTTAAAAAAGGGGTTCTTTGTTAGAAAATTCTCAAAAATTCAAATACACACTGAGTCAAAAGGATTTACTCGAAATCATATTTTTGATGGCAGCAGTACGTCAAAGTTGCTTTTTCATATTGATTAAAAATATGGACTTTTATGATCAAGCTATTTGTTATGATATTCACAAAAAAGCATATATTTCAATATCTTCATGGTTCAACGGCAGAAAATGTTATTATTTATAATTACTTGAATACGATAAATCTTATGTCACACTGTGACACCGTCTCATTGAGAATTGATTTTGAATACATTTTTTCGACAAAACTTGCTTTCTCCGTGTTCATCAACTGAACATATCGGCATATATTTTATAATTTAAAAAACAAAATAAAAATTATAATTATTGTGGCGATTTTAAGACGATTTTCAGTAACCATAAAGTTCTAACTTCAAAAGTAAAACTAAGTTTTCTCCTAAATGAATTATTTTTCTATGAAACTTTTGCCCTCTATATTCGGTAACCGTTCCACCGTTTACATTTAATATGAAATTACATTTTATGACATCAGAAATCTCTCTTATTTTTAGCAGAGTTTTTTAAGTAATTATAAATGTTGGCGGAACCCTATGAAATATTGTATGAGACAGTATTTTCTACTTCATGTAAAAATAATAAATCTTACTTTCAATACATATTATATACAAATGAAGATAACGATAATTTACTTTTCACATTGCATTATATGGTGATTCGTAGATCAAGTTTTTTCTCTGACATTGAATCTTGATTTCTCATCGTGAATTATCTCCATGAATATAAAATTTCTCTCCCTATGAAATATTGCACAGATACATATTTATATGCAAAAGGAATGTCGAAATTTTTTAA
>CAKNWT010254566.1:0-11555 GCA_932066315.1 Andricus coriarius | reverse complement strand
AAACCTATTTGACTTTATCTCCCACAATCTATTCAGCATCTTTCATTCTGTTTACTTAAACAAATTTGTAGACGATTCGTGACTCGTTTTAATTTCTTCAATGACAAAAACATTTTATAACAGCAGAAGCGAAGTTAAAAATTAGTTTAAGGGGACAACTGAAGGAAATAAAAAATGATGTCTGTCTTAAAAAAAGCTACCAGATCAAAGAAAAAATCCTTTTGAATACAAGTTTTTGCAGATTTAAAGTTGAAATTACTTTTTGAAAAGCCTCCTTAGATTTATAAATAATTTTTTCAAAATACATGCACGGAAACCAGCCACTTTCTCTGCTTTTTTACCGCGGAGAAAGGGGGGCTTTTTCGAGAGTGCGACAAACTGAGTGTGGTTAAGACTTTGTCACATTCATAGCATCTCTTTCTACTCTCTTACGTTCGAGTGAACCAAGAATGCATGAAGGGAGAATAAGCAAAATTCCCTTTGAAATGGTTTTTTATTGTGTTCAAGGGGCTTAGCCCGCGGAAACTGGAAAGGGCGGCTAGGTTCAGTGGAATTAGATAAGCGTAGACTAAATATTTTCGGTGTTCCCAGACACATCGTTGTAGGATACCTCAAAATTCTGGAAAGATTATAGATAATTCTTTAAGCTCTATATGAAACGCTATACTGCCACTATTGTAACATAGGACCATCAGTAAACAGGACACTGGGAGTAACAAAAGAAATTAATGTTTTATATTCAATCCAGACGATATTTAAAAATAAAAATTTACTCTCACGATAAAATTCTAGTAACAATTGCTTTAAAGTTAATTACGAACTTTTATCTGCTTTTGAATTAAATTGGCTAATTATACTTTATAATGCACATTTTTACAGAGCTCTATTTTTTATATTGAATTTAATATATTGTACAAATATATTGCATCCACAGAGTGAACTTTTGGGCTTTGTCATACATATCCCACAATATATGCAGAATAGTGACTGACCACGCTGATGAAGTTCAGCCAAACTCCACATTAATACTTCATGAATACACGACCTAAGATACATTGAGCCCGAAAGGAGAGGACATAAAATATTACTTTTGCTTGGGGTCTTTCAAACTTCATTTTCACCATTCTCACAAACAACTCTAATTTTTAAAGTGAAACTTCTTTTGGGACGGGAGTGAATTGAAAAAAACGAGCGACCACACGAACGGATATCTCTCTGTCTCTCTCTTACAAGTATAGTTTCTATAGTCTATACTGACCAAAGCATGTATATGCTCTCTCTCTCTCTCTCTGCATTCTCTTACTATGCGATCTTCTAAAAACTCATTATGATTCCTCACCAACAATTTCAAAGTTAATCCATCAAAGTTTCACTTCTGCCTATGGCCCCACTGCCACACACGCTTTTTTTTATCTGTTACGTAGTTTTTCATTATCAGGAGCTCACTTGAAGGATTACGTCAGAAAAATATTTTAGGACTTCTAATAATAATCGGTCTATTGATCTATTGATCTATTGAGAAGACGGGAAGAAAAATAATTGTTTAGTAAAAAAAAACCATCATATATCATATATATGAATAGCGAGATGACTTTTTTGTACAGAGTTTATCATACATAATTTTCTATGTGAAAGTATAGTTTTTTTGTTACAAGTTGTTGAAACATGAGAAAACTTTGCCCTTAGCCCGATTTCCTTCATGGATGTCCAAATTGAAGGTCTTTTTATTTAGATGTGTATTAAAATACAAAAATTACTACTATATAGTCTGGTTTGTTTCTTACATCACATCATTAAAATGAATGGGAAAAAAAAGTCTTCATCAAAAATTCTTATAATTGTAAGTTAAAGGTTAAATCAGATCCGAGTAGCCTCGAAGTTTTAAAACAATAATATCAATTTGAAACAACGGCCTCATCCTGAATCTGAACTTCCAAGAGCAGATATCATGAAAAGTATTTGTGAATTGAAAGACTATGGAGTTCACGTTTTTGTCATTTTCTTCAATCTACCATTATTTCTGAACGTTCATTATAACCCAGGGTCTCTCCGTCATACTCTAATTCTAATACTTACTATTCTTCAATGTTTGAGAGAAGGAAGCTTATGAATTTTGATGCATCAAAAGTTTTTATACGGAACTAAATTTTCGGACATAATTGACAATGGAGAATAGACAGAAGGAGACCAAGGTCCTGTACGTCGAATTGACAAAAAATTGAACATTTTTCTGCGGGAAGTGCATTGAAAAAGAACCAAGACTTTACGAGTGAGGGCATGAGTTTCTCTAGGAATTATCATGATACGTAAACATAACTTCAAATAAAAGTAAGCATTACTAAATATTTACGTAATTAGATAATCACATACAAAATATTTAGTGTGCTTGTCAAAAGTCAAAATAAAACATGAACGACAGTCCATGGCGTATAATAAGCATGATTGATCGAAAGGTCAGAGGTCCTTTAAAAATACAAATGCCATGATGTTAATTTAGGATCCATATATTCGATGATAAAATAATAAATAGTCGAGAGGTCGAATGTCTTGGTTAGAAAATTGATTAAAATAAAACTCGGCAGTACGTACACAGATTGGCTTAATAATGATTTATAATTAATGTATCACAAGCGCTGCGCTGAATATTCGCGTTGACATCCTCAATATGTTTTTTGAAGTCTCGTCTTTCTACCGCAAACATTGAAACCATGTATTTTATTACAGAATAGAGTAGGTCCGAATAACACAAAAACGATATTTTTTTTTAAAACAATCATATCATAAACACGTTTTCTTCAATATCTCCATACTAAAAGCAGTACCAATATCACCATGGGCGACGTTACCATACAATGTAACAAGCAGACACCATTATCCAGATTTTCGTGATTATGGATGACCATTAAAGGACCATGGCCTATCATGGTCTGAAATTAGATAATTTTGGAAAAAATGTTCAAACACAATTTATATTTCATAAGGGTTTAAGCGTGGTCCGCAATAAAATACATTACATCAGATAAAAACTATGGCACAGATTTCCTTGAACATGGAATTCCATGGTCCGAAAATATTTAAAAAAGATATAAAGCTCCATGGTCCACAATTCACAATATGGCCGTCCATGAATATTACTAACTGAAGTGATTGGACTTGTGTATATCTAAAAACCAAGCACTAAATGAAAACCCGATAATTTTACGGTTTTCCCGACCCGATCTCCGTAGCCACCATGAAATGATTCGCAACATTTTCTCTCTCCATTTTTCTCTGCTTTTCTCGTTTCATTTCAGCTGCTCTCTTAAGGTGAACAGCCAGTCATTTAATTCTGAAGAAGCCTCTTCTCCAGAAGGTGTGAAAACGTTGTCAAGGTCCCGACAGATCGTGGGTGGGTGCAAAAGCGACTTGCAACACCCTCTTGAGTGATTTGACACACCTCAGTCAGCGCATTTCTAATGCGAATCGAACCGCTACCGTATGTAGATCGCGCGTGTGGCTTTATGAATATTTTAAGCCAGACGTGACCCAGATTATCCTCGCAACAGGAAAGCATCTGCTGCCTTTCGTTAACTGAAAAGCGGGCGTCTCGTCTTCTCTACTTGCTTCCGTTCTTCCCCTTTTTTATCATCCGAATGAACCCATCGTTCATAAATATGCATTTAAATTCTTCTGACAGGGGTCTATAAAGGATGTATATTGTATAAGCGAAAGACATTCCAAAGCAAACAAGAGTCGAAGTCGCGGCTCCAGAGAGTTTATTATGCAGCTACACGACTCTGGGTCAAACCCTTTTTAGATGAACGAGGATACTACCAGTTTCGTAAGTGCATTGCACGGAATTGCTGCGGAAACAGTTCAAGAGTCTGCAGAAGTGCTTCTGTGAATATTTTAGCAAAAATGCAGATTTCTCTGCATTTTAAGAGTAGAGAATTTCTAATGTGAAGAATTTCAGATTAGGATCAGTGTACAGAGTAGGAACATCCTCCTTAGTATTATTAAATATTGGAAAGTATTCATAAGTTTAGGTGAGTTGTAGCACTGGTAGCATAAACCCATATGAGTTATCACTTTACTAAAAGGTACAAACTTGAAAAAAGGCCACCTGAAAGGTGTAATCTCTCTTCAAATGTCAACAGTAAGGATTATGGATACAATGAGTGATGAAGTGGTTCTGGATATTATGGATCTTCAACCTTCTGACTGATCATAAAAAGTGTACACCGTCTCCAAAGTGATTCCTATATTTCACGCCGTCAATAAAATTATATAAAAGTAGAGAAAATAAGATCCTAATTTTTCTTTTTATTTCTAAAGGAAATGTTTAAAGTAGAAAAGAAAAGGAAGAAGACTGTATTGAGGAAAACGAACAACTACTTTCGAAATATGTATTCGCGGATTGAATAAAAGAAGATTTAAATTAAACTAGAACTGGTCGCAATCGGATGCTTTATAAGACCAAACCAATGATATCTGAAAAAAGACTATACCGACGAGAAGGTTTTTATTTTTGTTTTTAACATGGGCTAATTGGTACAATGATTGACCCCTTAAGGATTTTTTCAAGTTTGAGAATTCGTAAAAACCACTATAAAAGTCAAATAAAATTCTAAAATACAATCTGATGAAATGTACTCATTGTCCTCGAACTATTTATTAGTATAGTTTTAGTCATTACTATTTTTAGAATATTTAAGGATATTTAAGACAGGTGGCCAATCATTGGTAGATGGCCAAGCATTGTATCGTTTTTCCTTATTTCATGATTGCATTTATCGAGTGGACTTTGTCGTCTCTACAAGGTCGATGTTCTCGAGAGTTTTGCATGTGTGCACGGAGCATAATAGCACCGTAAACCACCCCGACACCGTTCCCTTGGCTCTTCCAAGTGTTTCATTGAGCGTCTCATCTTGGCCATGCACCAGATGACATGACGCGACGTCATAGTCAGAAGAGGGTCGGGGTTGTCGCTGGTTTTGACTTGACTCGAATCAAGTCAACCTAACTCGTGGAACGACTAAGACGACCCCTAATCTGATTCCTTCGATCCTTAACAAAAAGATAGACCAGAAGACCCAGATGTTCGAAATAAAAAATATAAATATAGTATATATATATATATATATATATATATATATAAATATCCGAATACATATGTTTCCAATTCTAGAAATGATACATCATGTTTAAAATCAATTTTTAGGAGGGGAAGAGAGAAAAAATAATTTGCGCATTATTTAAAAATTATATTTTTGACATATATCAAGGTCTTTCATAACAATCACTAGGTACAAATAAATAAGAGGATTCAAATCAAAATCATTTTAGGATTATGCAGCAGAACCAACTTGAAAGAACTCCAGCAGGATGTCCCGACAAGCAGTCTGACTATAATCTTCCTCATCCACTTAAATGCTTATTACATAGAACAATACTTTATTTTAAATACCTGACCCATGATATTTAGTCGAAAAAAACCATAAATTTGTAATTTCCAATTGGAAATTACTTCTCAATTCCACAGTATCAATCATTTGAAAATTCTGGGCGACCAGTCAAGCTTCAGACTAAAATTCTCGGTAATTTCCCGGTTTTTAAAAAAACACGACGATTTCAATTTTCAAATTCCAATTTTTAAAAATGAACAATTTATAATATACGGTATTTTAAAATAATATCCAAATTAATGACTCTAACGAGAAACAATGATAAGTTATTAAAAAGTTTCAAATTCAAAATTACACCGAATTAAACATTTAAAATGGTACATGGACAAAGCAGGAGCCGTGCAAATTGAACAAAATTTTGATTCAAAGTCTTCAATAAAAAAAAATTTGAATAATTCTACATGAAGGGAAATTCTGTAAAGATGAAGAAAGAAGCACTGAAAACTTTCAACTAATCTCTTGAAATAATTCAAAAGTGATTCTAGAAAACGTACTCAATAAAAATCGAAGACTTGCTAATCCGCTGTTTACGTCGGAAACTTCATCTGCTGGGAATTTAGCCCTACGAGAAATACAAAAAGAGTTTCTAAGAAGAAAACGAAGAAAGCAAGAAGGTAAAGAGTAGAGGAATGAAACTCAAGTGAACTCCAGTTTATTGGAAAACGAAATTGAAGTTTTAGTACAAAAAACGGACATTGTTCAACAACTTCACTTTCTTATTTCTGAACAGATATTCTTCTTTTGTACCTTATATTTAAAAAGGAATTCAAAGTAGGTTTTACATTCATCTCTATTTTACTTTTATATTCAATAATTTAATTCAAAATTATATCTTTCTAAATTAGTTTACTTACAATTTAAATATGATATGGATTCACAATTCATAATTATCTCTCTTTTTAACAAAAGTGTAAAGCGATCGTGGCATATATCGCCTGTCCCCAATATTCTGGAACAGAAGGGAAAAGGTATTATATTTTCCTCGGAATATCAAGGTACTTCTTTTTACACAGTTCGAGCTTTTAATTCCTTAAGACTACAGAAAAATATAACAAGAATATAAATATACACATGAGGCATAATTTCTCAAGTGTACCTACCTCGAAAATGAAAGTTGTCCGATCGGGCTAAAAATTGGCCCAATCGTAGTCATATTAGATAGTACTCCTCACACCAAAAATTAATTACTTCTGATAATTATATATCAAAGTGGAGGGGGTACAATTTTTGTTTTTTTAAGAAAGGCCTTACTTTCAAACATTTGTAACTTTTTTCCTATTGCTTTAAACGAAATTTCACTATCAATGTTTTTTATAGCTTTTCTTAACAAAATTTTTGGTGGTTGTAACGATTTTCAAAAAAAGTCAAAATTTGACCCTAATTTTTGAAAATCAAATATAAATTTGACTTCTTTTCAAATTTCGACACTTTTTTTTTCTTCAAAATAGTTTTAAAAGAAAGTTGAGATTTTTTCCTATCATATCCCCAATTTTCAGAGTGGCAAATTTATTTGTCTTCGAGTAATAGCACGATACGTAAACAAAATGCCATGATAGAGCGGCTGGCGCGCGATCTCCCTTAGTGCGCTCAAGCCGAGGATCTTTGTGCAATGCTTTAGTGCCAGTTTTTTAAGTTATGTAATATTATATGGCAATATTATATGTCTTTCTGATCGATTTTTTGGCTATAGGTTCAACAGTTGTTTTCTTTGCAGACCTCTTTTGCGGATTCTGTTTTTCGTCATTCGAGAAGATGTCGTGTTTCTCAGAGGACGAAAACATTTTAAGTTGAAGTTTTCCAGCTTGAGTGGGAATAAAAGTGTAGTACTGTAATGTACCTGATATATTAACAGCTTTCTCACATCTTGCTTTCAGTAACTCGGTGGCTAAGGCATGATTTTCTTTGCTGCTGAAAAAAACGTCGGTTTCCTTACAGTTACTCTTTGCCCACTGAAACAAAACATGGGGAGTGATTATGTAATGTTTCGGAGAACATTGTAAGATCGAACGTGTTGCTTGTCTCTATATTCGCTCATATACTATCACATACGCCCTTACCGTGAGATGTACCATGGAAATGCTATTCCACTTGGATACCAAAATCTTCTACATGGGCTCGGAGATTAGCAAAGCTACTCTTATTTTTAAAATGTTGCCCTGCACCATCAGTGAAATAGTGGATTTTCTTTGGCCTGAAATGAGTTTTCAAGTAATCTACTATTATCTCCTGATACTCGTGAGCAGCCACTGTGTCATGAGCTAAGTAATCAGATATGATTGCGATACTTACATGCTTGAGCTCTCTATATTTTTTATAATAAATCACCACAATGAATATTGCAGCTTAGTCCTTATTCCAGTGGAATGATTGAGCTGCATTCTGAATTAAGAACGCGTAATTATCAGCGAAATCGAAGCAAATCAAAAACTCCCCTGGCTCCTTTGAAATAAAGGGATGAGTTTTTAATTTCAACAGCCTTTCACAGAAATCATCATTTTTCAACATGTGAACCAGTTCCATCATCATTCTTGATCGACACAAAGTCTTTCACTCCTGGCATCATTCGACTTATGTCATCGCGTTCATAACACTTTTTCACTAGAGTTTTAGTTTCAGGAGTCAATGCTGTTCCTCTTTTTGGATTCGGACGCGCAAGAATTCCATGCTCTGAAACTAATTTTTTGACATTTTTTGCTTTTCGCTCTGATGTATTGAGCACCTAAGTCAGTTTTCTTCGTCCCAAGATTTTGGCGCAAGCGAGAAATGTTCAAATTGTTCTTGAAGATCTTTAGAGGCATTGCATTTTTCGGTGATTTGACCAAGTGCTTCAACACCAGCTTTATGATATTTTTTTTTCACACTGCAGATTGGTGCCTAAGGCATCTAAATCTTTTTCGCTGTCATATAGCTCGGCGTGAGCGCACTAGGGGAGATCGCGCGCCAGCCGCTCTATCATGGCATTTTGTTTACGTATCGTTCTATTACTCGAAGACAAATAAATTTGCCACCCTGAAAATTGGGGATCTTATAGGAAAAAATCTCAGCTTTCTTTTAAAACTATTTGGAAGAAAAAAAAGGTGCTGAAATTTGAAAAAAAGTCAAATTTATTTTTGATTTTCAAAAATTAGAGTCATATTTTGACTTTTTTGAAAATCGTTACGACCACCGAAAACTTTGTGAAAAAATCTACAAAAAACATGGATAGTGAAATAATGTTTAAAGGAATAGGAAAAAAGTTACAAATGTTTGAAAGTAAGGCCTTTCTTAAAAAAAAACAAAAATTGTACCCCCTCCACTTTGATAAATAATGATCAGAATTAATTAATTTTTGGTGTGAGGAGTACTATCTAATAGGACTACAATCGGGCCAATTTTTAGCCCGATCGGACAACTTTCATTTTCGAGGTGGGTACACTTGAGAAAGTATGCCCCACATGTATCCTACGCGCAAACTTTTTTGATCGTTTACTTAATTAACAGAAGAATATGACAGAAAAAAATGTTGACAGCAGTCGAAATAACCAAATTTTTTTTTTTTTTAATGTAAAAATATCTTCTAATTTTTTAAGAGACTCCTAGAAAAAATCTATGTCGCAAAGTTAAAATTAATTCTAGTCGTGACAGTCAATCAAACAACGGCTGACAATGAAAATATATTTTAACAATAATGCAGTTAAAAAATCATGACGATCGAGGAAATGGCATTTAAAGGAGAGCTTCTAAATTGACTTTCCTTCTTATTAATTTTTCATATGAATTTCTTTGCAAAAGAGCAAAGGGCTTAAGGCCGGAGAAACTAGGTTTTCTCTCGAGAGAAAGGTTGTAGCAAAGTTGCGACTTAAATGGGGAAAGCAAGTAGGGTAGGTTAATCAGCAAGGGGTGAATGCAACTGATAGTAGGAAAATTGTATTAGAAAATATGGAGTAAAGCGGTGGATCTAATAAATAGAATTATTTCGAGTTCAATTACACTATCGTTATTTTTTTAAACCAGCCTCAAAAGCTTGAAGAATGTAACGGTCAGTAATTATATTAGTGATAGCGTCTGGTCGGTTTCGAATCAAGTCATCACCCTTGGTCACCACTGGTGACCATGGATCGATGGTGATTGGGCGGGCCTGATATAAAGTTGTAATTCGTAAAGGCAGCTTGATGATACAGCAGTTGATTTCAATTTATACGACCAGCAAACACTCGTTGAACTTCGCTCAAAATGAGACAGTTGGGAGTATCCCATCTGTGCACATGGACTTGTGTATTGACAACCTGATCGTATCAATTAAAACGTGCACAGTTGGGAGTTTCCCATCTGTGCACGTGAACTATTGCTAGGGTACCATCTGTGCACGTGAACTATTGCTAGGATACCATCTGTGCACGTGAACTATTGCTAGGGTACCATCTGTGCACGTCTAAATTTCGACATACACAGTTGGGAGTCTCCCATCTCTGCACGTACACAGTTGGGAGTATCCCATCTGACCACGTGGACTTGCAACTTTAAAATCTGATCGTATTATTTTAGACGTGCACAGTTGGGACAGTCCCAACTGTGCACGTCGAAATGTCGACGTGCACAGATGGCCGGTGTACAGTTGTGCCTGTGGCCAACGGCGTGTACAGTTGTACCAGTGGCCACCGACGTGCACAGATGGGCTTGTGCACAGTTGCTCCGTGCACAGTTGTACCCTTCCCCTTTGAACCTAGAGTCTACGTGCACAGATGGGATACTCCCAACTGTGCACATCTCAATTAATACAATGAGATTTTTCAATCACACACTGAGAGACTTTTTGTTAGGATATATGATAAAAATGAATGAGAATTTAGTATAATATCGTTCCAAAATAGGGAAAACAGGGTTTGCGTATCAAAAATTAATTTAGTGGTTTTCAGCCGGCAAAATTAATATTTTTGTTAGAACAAATGGAAAGGATGTTGCAATAACTCTTATAAAACTTGCGAGAATTCAAAATTCACTATATCAAAGTTGACAAGCGAGGTTAAAACGATAGTAATACATTTTATTCGAAAGAGTGAAAACATCTTTTGAAGTTGCCAAACAAAGCATATGAGAATTTCAAACGACTATATGAAAAATAACAAAAGATTTAACCTTCAGTAGGAGGAACTAAATACAATTAAATACGGAAACACGCACACAATTATTATTTTCATTATTATATATACCTTATTTATTCACTACATACATAATTGCACGCTTAATCGCTATGAAAAATCGAAACGCTGCGGCGAGATTCGAACCTAACTTACCAAAATTGCTATCGCATTTTATTCCTAACAACTAAACCCCACGGCTAACTTACATTATGGAATATTTGGCAAAAATCTCGGCAAAGCGGCGTCGCCTGACAACTCAGGGCAGTATGAAAAATATCTGGGCCCTGTTTCATGAATGATTTGTTGCTTCAGAATTTTTGTGAATAGATAGGTTAAACATTTTATCACTTTCAATGATTAAATTGATTTTTTATAAAATGCATTTTTTTCAAGGAACTGATAATGTTCTTGTATGAATATTATTATCCAATTTGATATCTCAGTAAGTAATATTTTATAAATTGTAATCGTTCAATCAAATCTTATCATCTTAGTGTATAAATTTCGTGAGGAAGAATTCCTAATGTCTTAAATCCAATAGTAAATAAATTAATTGAAAATAGAAAGAGTTAACTTTAGGGTTACCACCCGTCCAGGGTTTTCGGGACATGTCCTCTTTTTTCGAGGTCTGTTCTGGTGTCCTGGTTTTCTCCTGAAAATAGGCAAAATGTCCTGGTTTTTTACAAAACCAAGATTTTTTACAGCAAAGCTAAATATTACCAGGGGCATGACACGATTATTATGATTATCGTTCCCAAGTTGACTCAGGGCGGAAAATGCGAAACTGCAGCGCTGATCGACTGTCGCCCAATTACCTTGTTTAAATTTAAATTAAATATAAGAATTCATGAACTTTTTTTATTATATTTACATTCATAAAATATTAAAGCGATATAAACATCTGTTGTTTCAGTTCTAAATCAAACAAATATAAGTTAAGCATAAAAGGTCTAATTTATGATAACAATATTTGATACATTTTTTATCTTTA
>CAKNWT010254559.1:0-10249 GCA_932066315.1 Andricus coriarius | reverse complement strand
TTTTCTAACTGGTGGTCATATGTCAGCTGTCCCAGAGCCCCCGCTAACTCATGACGATGATCAGGCTCTGAAACTTTGGGCTTTGCTCTCCAAAATGCGAGACAAATTTTGGAAGCGATGGTCTCGCGAATACCTCCATCATCTTCAACAACGTTTGAAATGATTAGTGGGGACTAATCCGGTCAAAGTGGGAGGCATGGTTATTCTAAAGAAAGAAATGGTGCCACAAGTTTCCACATCCTGGAAATGACGGTTTGGTCCGTGTGATTACAATTTGGACACCAAAAGGCATCTATGAAAGGGGCCACAATGAACTAGCCTTACTGCCAGTTCTGACAACGAACTCAATTTAACCGTATGTACCATCGAATTTTGAAGAGGAGTAGCAACTATGTAAAAGTCTCTTCAATTTTTTTCATTTCCCATATCAACCGTGACATGCTCCGCAGGATGTTCAGATTGCACCTTTTACTTTACGTCCTTTTATTCCATCAGTCAAGCGGCGTAAGCTCATTCATTTTCGACTGTAATTGCGCGACTTGTTCTTCCCTCAGTTACTTGCTAATGGCGAACGAGTGTGCACGTGTTTTTCCTCGTAAACCACACTTGAAGTCGGGATTACTTAAACTACCGTTTTTTCTACCATTTAACCACCAATGTAAATAATACTGATTTAACCAAGTGCAATATAGTTATTATATTTTAGTAAAGTGATGTGTTATCATTCTTCCACCTGTGAATTCTACACCTCCATCTTTCTCACCATATGTTCTCTAGTACCTAAAATAATTATTATCCTTGTTTTATAAATAATAAATTGTGAAAACCATAAACATACAGCCTATCTTTGTGCTGAGTTGATGATATATTCAAAATACCATATATATTTGGAATATTATTCGAAACGTTCAAATTGAATTAAAAACTTTGGAATGAAAAACCAATTCAAAATTATAAAATTGTGCAACATCCAGTTTAAACTCGAAGTTCCAGTTCCAGGGTATTTGTCGGTGGAATATATTTGGATTTTATGTGTTACATAACACAGGCCCACAAAAAAATAAAAGTGGTTTGAACTTTACATGTAACAAGGCTACCTGTATGGATTTTGAGCCGCTGAACCCGATTCCCGCATTAGAATTTTTCCTAGACCCTACAATTTTCCCCTAGTCTAGGGTAAATGTGTGAAATTTTGGAAACTTCAGGCTCCGTTGAAGTTATAATTATCCACGAAAAAGTTAATGGAACAACGTTGTTTGTACGTATTTCGGGTCGCACATTTCAAGTCTGACCTTAGAATTTTTGTAAAGTATCTTTAAATATCCCTAGCCTAGAGGAAAAAGTGCATTAATGGGCAAAACTTGAGGCCTAACGGAGCTTTTGTTTGTGAACGGAAAAGCTGATGTCTTTCCGTATTTTCAACTGCTAATTTCATATCTGACAGAAGAAGTTTTCTGCAGTACCTCGGATTTCCCCTAGCCTAGAGAATTTTTTATATTAGATTTTCCGATGTTTCCTTGTTCTTTTATCGTCAAACGTCCTTCGAAGATAATTCCTTTTGCGTATTTTTCTTGTACTTGCAACATCTCTTTTTAACCTCCAGCAAAAATCTGCCATCACGTGTTCATCCCATCGTCCTTGATAATGCTGCTCTATTTTGGTCCATATCATCTCACATGCGGCATGTGGTACCTGCGGCATGTCACATCTGCGGCATGTCACTTTTGCGGCATATCACATCTGCGGCATGTCTCATCTGCGGTATTTCTACCTAGCGGCTTCTCTCCGGCGCGGTATTTATCACAGTGAAATTGACATTTTTGCGGCATCTCTCACCAGTGGCAAGTCCCACAGTGGCATCTCTCTTTCAAAAAATTGTTCAGGTCCAAACAAAAATGGCAAAATTGCGGCAAGTCTCCCAGGGGCATCTCTCGCCCAAGAACATTTTCTAACTAGTTGTAAATTTGGCCATTTTCAAAACTACTTATAATATTTTCTTCGACGAGAGATGCCACTGGGAGACTTGCCGCTGTTCTGCCATCTTTAGAATTACTTAAAAAATTGTGTTGGGCGAGAGATGTCGCTGGGGAGACTTTCCGCAGTTCTGCCATCTTTACGACTACTTAAAACATTTTGTGGGGTGAGAGATGCCGCTGGGGAGACTTGCCACAATTTCGCCATCTTTGCAACTAATTTAAACATTTTCTTAGGCGAGAGATGCCGCTGGGAAGACTTTCCGCTGGTGAGGGATGTCGCAGATGTGACAATTCATCCTGGGAGACTTGCCGCAGATGTGACAATTAGTCCTGTGAGACTTGCCGCAGATTTGTCACTTGAATGTGGTCTTGAACATTTTTCCCGGATGAGAGATGCTGCTTGGAAGACTTGCCGCGGGTGAGAGATGCCGCAGATGTGACAATTAGCCCTGGGAGGCTTGGCGCAGTTTTGCTATTTCAATATGGACTTGAAAATTTTTTCCAAAAAAGAGATGCCACCGGTGAGACAATAAGTCCTGGGGGACTTACCGCAGTTTTGCCACTGGTGATAGATGTCGCAAAAATGTCAATTTCACTGTCAGAAATGCCGCGCGTGAGAGAAGCCGCTAGGTAGAGATTCCGCAGTTGTGACATGCCGCAGATGAGACATGCCACAGATGTGACATGCCGCAATTGTGATATGGTGCAGGTGTGACATGCCGCAGATGTGACAAGTCGCAGGTGTGACTTGCCGCAAAGAGACTTGCCGCATGTGAGATGATGTGGACCCCTACATTTTTTTGATGTAGTGATGAAACGTTCTCCCTGTTCATCACTGTAAGCACCAAGATTTTCAGGTACCTTGATGCCGAATGTCTTATCTTAGCTACTGAAAATACGAAAATATATCTCTTTACCTCGCGAAAATGGAACCTCTGTGGAAACTCTAGTTTTTCTCGGGTTTTCACTTTTTTCCCTAGACTAGGGAGAATCTAAGGTACTGCAGAAAACTTCTTCTGTCAGATATGAAATTAGCAGTTAAAAATACGGAAGGGCATCAGTTTTTCCGTTCACAAACAAAAGCTTCGTTAAGCCTCAAGTTTTGCCCATTGATGCACTTTTTCCCCTAGGCTAGGGATATTCAAAGATACTGTACAAAAATTCTAAGGTCAGACTTGAAATGTGCGATCCGAAATACGTACAAACGACGTTGTTCCATTAAATTTTTCGTGGATAAATATAACTTCAACGGAGCCTGAAGCTTCCAAAATTTCACACATTTACCCTAGACTAGGGGAAAATTGTAGGGTCTAGGGAAAATTCTAAGGCCGCATTCGGATTCAGCGGCTCAAAATCCATAAGGGTAGCCTTGTCACATGTAAAGTTCAGACCACTTTCATTTTTTTGTGGGCCTGTGATAATTTGTCTAAAATCAATTCTTTTTAGCATAATGTTGTATATCATTAAGCTATTTCCCTTTCGGCGAGCCTCTAGGGGTAAGCGTGACACTACCCGATTCGGGTAGTGTTTTTTAGGTGGATTTGTAGTAAATGGGCTCACCACACCCACGACATGTTAATTGTCATTAATAGGGTATTTTCTGAAATAATTTAATCGAAGTTTATAGTAGGTTTTGAATATAATATTTGAAAATATTTATGTACATAATTTCTCATTCCAATAAAAAACGTGCATACAAAAATATGTAATAAAGCATCATATAAATTTTATCCTGATAAAAGCATATACTTTTGTGTTGGGTGCGCTCGGTTATATACTCTTTGCGCTCGGAATGTTTGGATGAAACTTTAGCAAAAGCATCTCTTTTACATCGCAATTTTTTATGCAGCTTTATGTTCTGAATTTTCTACGTAATTAAGTTTAGTTAAAGATTAAATTGCTTAAAGCTCTGTGGGCAATACAAAGCTACAATCTTTTCTTCAGACTTTCTTCCATATCTCGCAGTGTTATGTTAAAAACAGGAATTTTTTCCCTATAGGATTTTTCATTGTTCAACAACAACTCCTACAAGCCTTGTTTTATACTTTTTACGTATCACGCGTCTTTTGGCGTAATATAGGAATTTTATATTTTTGGGCATCAATGTCGACAAGTAAATGGAAAGCGATGAGTTCTGTCGGAAAATTGTTAAAAGAAATTTTGTAGGAATTATTAAACGCAGAAACTCCTCTTAAAACTTTTCCCCATATTTCACGTCGTTTGGCTCAAAAGTGGAATTTTTTTTTCATAGTATTTCCGAAAAATAAAACCAAAATAACAAGTCCTATAAAAAAGTAGTTCAATCGAATTTTGTGGGACTTCTTGAAAGCTGAAATTCCGCCATGGGTTATTTTCAGTATCTCACGTCGTTTGGCTCAAAATTTGAATTATCGATTTTTTCATAGTATTTTCGATATAGAACACCAAAATGACAAGTCCTATCAAAATATGGTTAAATTAAATTTTGCAACATTTTTTAAAAGCTGCAATTCCTTCCTGAAATTTTATTCCATTTTTCATGTCGTTTGACTCAAAATTGGAATTTTCGACTTTTTTCATAGTATTTTCAAAAATTAAACCAAAATGACAAGTTCAATCAAAAAATGGATGAAAAGAACTTTTTGTAGGATTTTTTAAAAGCAGCAATGCCTCCTTGGAAATTTTTTCCGCATCTGACAACATTTGGCTTAACATTTTTATTTTCTCTTTTTTCATATAGCGTGTACGACACTTAAAATCTAAATAACAATTTATAAGGAATCGAAGCTTCTAATGTGTCACCTAAGGGATTACATTTTTCTTGTATTTCTTCTCTATTTCATTACACACCTCCCACACACTTACTTCGTGGTGGGAAGGGGGCCTACAGTTTAAGGTGGGTTCCAAACCACCAAGAACAACAGCTTAAAGTACTTAAAGAACCTTTTTCTCTAGAGATAACAGTCCCACGATAGGCTAGGGTTTACCGCATGGGCCGCCGAGGCTCTTCCAGAGTGCGAGGCGGGAATGCAACCCGCAACTCGACAGAGTGGGTCCAAAGCCTACGGCTTAGCCCTTACGACCATCGTCGCAATATAACAAGTTATATAAAAAATAGTTATAAGAAATTTTATAGGACTTTTCAAAAGCTACAATTCCCTCTCAAGTCTTTTTCCCGTATTTTGTGTCGTTTGCCTCAAAATTTGATTTTGTGATTTTTTTCTTTGTATTTTCGATAAATAAAACCAAAATATCAAGTTTTATCAAAAATAGTTAGGGGGGAAAATTATAGGTCTTTTGAAAAGCTACAACTCTTCTATTAAATTTGCTTACTTATCTGTCGCCGTTTGGCTTAAAATTAGAATTTTCGACTTATTAATTTTCGACGCATAAAACCAAAAAGACAAGTTATATCAAAAAACGGTTGAGAAACAATTTTTTAGATATTTTGAAAAGCTTTAATTCTTCTTTTGAACTTTTTTTTTGTAAGTATGTGTCGTCGTTTGGCATAAAATTTAAATATTCGATTTTTGCATAGCATTTTCGAATGATGAAACCGTAACCGTTGGTCAAGGAATGCTGGTTAACGAACTCGTTCTTTCTTTCAGGATCCAAAAAGAGTGTGCCAAAGCTCGATTTGGTTCGTCAATGAGGTCCACTGAGGTGTAAAATTTCGGTCGATTCTAGTACTTTCTCAATCATAAATGATGAGAATGTAAAAATGAAACACTTTTCTTATTTGAAATATTTCTTTTTGCATTATGTCAAATGGCATTGACATTATAAAATTATATTCAAAGACCAGGATGCTAACCTTGTAACATTTTCAATATAAAATCTTTTATGAAGAGAATAAAATAAGTTTAAATTTGAATTCTCAATTTATTATCGTACATTCAGTATTGCGTTAAGCATAAGAATTCAGCGAGGGAGGGGTTGGTTACACGGATGATTGTAGTTATATATTTGTAAAACATGCTTACGATATAAGGGAAGTAGTGGCGGCTATAATTTAACGAAAATTAGGTTTATATATTGCTTACGTACTAAGATACCAAAACTGTTCCATGCAAAAGAATGGGCTTAAAAACGTTTTAAAATAAATCAGATGGCCTTCATGCGTGCGTATGAATAACTTACAAGACGCATTGCTCTATTTTAGAACGACCAATTGCACTTCATCAAAGCGTAACCGCTGAACTATTACCGCTGTATTACAGCATGATCAGAACTTTAGAAAGATTCTAAAAGCACTTAATATAATTCTCCTTCACAGATTTTTAGTGCAGTAGCCAGGAATACTTCTCTATGCACTAATAGTACCGCTCAGAACCTTTGGTTTAGAAGCCCAAAAAAATCGCCTGACAATGAATATCAAGGATCATGGAAAAACAAAACTTGTATGTTCTTTTCAAATTCAGAAAAATAACCATTTTTAAGTTGAAGCGTTATAAACAATTCAAAACAAGAAAAAAAAATCCGATCGAAACAAAACTTTTGTTTCCTAATGAGCTTTCCAAATATCATTTCAGAATTTTTTTTCTTAAAGATTAACGTCACTGTTTTCAAAAAATGTTTAAACAATTGCTGCAACAGATTTCGAAAAATATTCTTGATATTCATAAGGTTTTAAGGCTTAACTTATATTCTAAAAAAATTATGCAAACAAATACTTGATCAGGGAGTCAATTGGCTCAGATGGTATCGTGATTGTCTTATGTTCCAACACATGTGTTTTTAGAAAGATCAGCTTCTGTCCCTTGGTATAATACCCCACAGATACCCTACAGTTTACAATTAATCCTATAGTACAGTCGCTATCGACCTTGGCAGTTGATGCGACTGTAAACATTTAATTAATAAGAAAATACTTGATTGTGGTACTTAACCATATAGACAAATGATTTTTTCTCAACTAAAATTGATGAAATTTTAAATAAAAGTGATGATTGTAACAAAAATACCATAAATTAATAAATTCTATCTTTATACATATTTCTTTACATAAACAGTCATTATATCTTTCTATTGTATTCATGTTTTCATTAAACCAGCCCTTCTAAAAAAATTGAAAAGAGGGTGAATAAAAGTAAAAAAAATGTTATTGACATTTTTCATAATAAGTGGGCACTTTTAATTTTAATTACTAGTGGACCCTATAACAATTTTCGACCTTTGAAAAGCGTAATTAGTTAATTTTTTATTACTATTGAAAATTTATCAAACTATTTGTTTAAATTCAAATTTAACATTTATATTTTAATCTCTCGTATAAATATATGTCTAGTATCAGAGAGAAACTGAGAGTAAACCTGCCCAGAGGAAGCACAGCTATTAGTGTAGTGGCGCCTCTGCAGCCCAATCAGGGTAGCTATGTCCATAGAATGTCCATATATATGTCGTAGGTATTTAGACATATACGGCATTTAGCCTAAAGCCTAAGCAATAGGCTAAATGCCGGCAAATAGATGAATCTACCTGCGCCGTTTGTTCTTTCGTCTTACTCCGTAAATCGAAAGTGGCATTTAGCCGTCAGCCTGCACTGACAACTAAATGCCCAAAGCGACCTGGGTAATTAGACGAATGGTATTTTGAATTAATAACAATAGCTTAGCTTGAAATCAGAAAAATGCTATGTCTATTAATCAGTTTAATATAAACATAAAGGAAGGAAGAAGGTGAAGAATCCTTTTAAAATACATAAAATTATTTTTATTTCCTATATAAAACAATAACTTGTAGTTCACATTGACACTTATATTTGATAATTTTGATTCTTAGATTTTAAATTTATAATTTCCAAGCAGTCTACAAATAATATAACCGGAACGTGCTTGAGATTCTGAACGTGCAAATAGACGATATTTTATTGATGGCTTTGTAAACGAGAAATAGTGCTGAATTAATTCTTTAATTAAATTTGCACATTAAAAATAATAGATTATCGGAAGAAACTTGTAATCTATTATTTTAAATTATATTTAGAAGAATTTTTTCACATAAAATAGAATTGGAAAAAAGTATTTTATTTATTTGAACGTTCATCAATTCAGGTACGTATAGTTAGAACACTTATATGAGCTTGTAACTTACATTTACAACTACGAAACATTTATAAGTATAAAAAATTGTAAATTTTTATGAACAAAAGCAAAATGTTGCCATTTTCGTGCAGAATATTTGGTTTTTAATTTGTAACAGGAGAAGCTTAACTGCAGAATATTGATGAGTATTAACAATTGTAATTTTTTATAAACAAATTTGATAAGCAAAAGAAACATGTTGCCATTTTCACGCGAAATGTTTGGTTTTTTCACGCAAATCTGCCACAAAATACTTTGCCGGAGAGGCTTAGCTACAAAAAATGGTGGACTTAAAAATTGTAATTGTTATAAAAATATTAAATAAACAAGAGCTGAATTTTACGATTTTCATGTAAAATCTTCTTTTTACAAAAATTTGCCTCAAAATACATTACCGGAGTGGCTTGGATGCAAAAAATTGTTGTCTATTAACAATTGTCATGGTTGTAAACAAATTTTATACACTGACAGACTTTTTATTTGAATAAATAATAAAAACGTTTGAAACTTTAGTATTCTACAATTTCAAAACACGGAAAAAAGTGATGCGTTTCAAAAATTGATATAGTGGTTTTCAACTGGCGTATTTCATATTTTTGTTACAATAAGTGAAAGAAGTGTTGCACTATTTAGCATAAAAAGTGTGAATATTTAATATTCAGTATATCAAAGTAAACGAGCAGTTTCAAGATGATATGAACGTAATGAATTCGAAAGACTAAAACAATCTTTTCAAACTTTCGTAGGAGCAATATGAGATTCTGAAATCCACTATACGAAAAATTATGACTCATCTTTAGAAAGAATCGTGTGGAGGAAAAAAGTATACCTGTAGTGAGAGACGTGAACACTATGCTGGTCCAAAAATGCATTGCAAAATTTTGTTTCACACGAGATGGCTTTTCAAATGTTTCCATTTTCCGGAGAAAGAAAATCCCAATTTTTTTTTTTCGAATTATAATATATATAATATATAGAGATCCGCTTGAGCTGCGGTAGCGTGCGGACGTGTTTTGATAGAGCTCCTCAATAACTTTATTGTGATTGTATGGAATTGTACTGTAATACTCAGACTCCAAATTATTTCCGTATCGTAGTTTTTCCGGTCTATTTGTTAAGTGCTTTGTGCTGTGGTGCATCTTATTTTCTGAGTGTTATTACCCCTTATTTTACCCTTTTACCGCATAACTTAATGTGTTGTTTTGTGCTGCCTTACATTCATGACTGAGTGTCTACTTCTACATACTTGAACTTTCTCCTGTGAATCATCCCCAAATATAAGCAATGGCAGGTGAAAGCATGCCGTTGCATGAATCTATTGATAAATTAACTAAAAGCATCGAGCTGCTCACATCTTCTCATGCTGAACTACGCAAGGAGGTGCAAGCCATAAATGATAACAGCGAAACTGTTTCCTCGGAATTTATCAAAATACAGAAAAGACTTTCTACAATAGAGAATGAAGTAGCGATCCTCCACCAACAGGATCGAGCAAAGAACATAATTCCCTACAATTTACCAGATGAAGAGGAAGACAACAATGACATCATCTCCTCAATCCTCAATTTATTTCAGAAGATCGACTTGAAAATTCCTGAAACCGCTCTCGCTGACGCGTTTAGACTTGGAAAGCAATGGAATGGACGTCCAGTCATCATCAAATTCATCTCTTCCCGATGGGTCAGATCCATCTTCAAAAAAATTCCCGAATTACGAAGGCTAAATCTCTCAATCGCCAACGATCGCACCAGGAAAGAGAGAGAAAGGTACTTCTTGATTATGTACGAAAGCTCAAGGATTCCGGCCATCAGGCATATACAGGGTGTCCCAGTACTCAAAAAACATTTTTATATTTTTGAATTCTGACAAAAAAATGGCGTCGAAAATAATTATAAAATTTTTTGCTAAAATTAATAATTGACGAGTAATTAAACATTGAAGATAACCAATCAGAAGCACGCGTTAGACGATCGACAGTCCATGTGCGATCGACAAGAGTGTGGGCGTAAACAATTAAACTTCGTATAATATCCCCATCGTTTGTTTTTCCAGTAGGTTGTGACTCTCTGGTGCAACTTCACATGTCAACGAGATACAAAAATTAAAAAATATATTTTGCACAATCAACCAAATTAGACAACATTCTCATGAATTCTGTAAAATTTTCTTAAATTTTGTAGAACGTTCTAGAAATCAGTAGGATTCTCCTGA
>CAKNWT010254546.1:0-13159 GCA_932066315.1 Andricus coriarius | reverse complement strand
GAAAAGGTTCCTTTGTTTTTGGAATTCCATCAAAATCAGAGTTTGATCAGTTTGATTTTATGATATAAAATATTCTTTAACCACATTCTTCTCTTGCCAGAAGTCTCCGATTTTTTGGCCTGAGGTTTAGAATTTTTTAAAGTCCCTGGAAAAGGCCTGGAATTTTGAAATCGAAATTGTGTATTAGTTGGTACAAGAAAATAATAAAAAAGGTTCATCACAAATTTATTCTCATAATTTAAGTATATAAATTGAGAAAAAAACTTAAAAATTCTAAATTTTATAAAAAAGCATTCTCCTGACCACAACAATGGGTTTGCCTGCATAAAAACTCATAGGAAAATCTGGATTAGATAAAAAGCTTTGCAATTTTAAAGAAAGATTTTGTAGTGTTTTTTTTTTAAATAAACGTCAATATTCAAATAATCATAATTTTGTGAAACATTTTTTCTCCTAAATGAAAAAATTACATTTCACCTAATTTCCTCTAGAAACACAACATATTTTGTCACTCAAAGATTCTGTTAATGGAAGTGTAGAACCTGCCTGATTTCAAATCCATTCAATCAGGGGAATAAATTGTATTTATTGATAGCTTAGTTGAGAGCCCGTGAAGCCTAAAAAATAAGGTCAATATTTATATTGAAAAAAAGTAATTCGATTCGAAAAGTACATGAATATTCTTACATTTGGTAAAGTTTCTGAAGGTTTAAGAACGAGAATGTAATTTTCTTTGTCAAGTAGGGAGGATTTCCACTTTTGCCACTTGTTTGTGAAAATAGCTATCGGTCCAGCCTTATTCAAGAACAACTCTTGTATAAATTTCGGAGTAAGGCATTCAAAAGCCTCCTCACTCACCTCATTCTCTACAAAATATTACGAAAAAAATAATCTACACGGTTTGTTTACAAGTTTTCATGCTTCGAACTTACTATGATAGTGAGGTTGTGTTTCAGAATTGCATTCAATAAAAGATATTTTTGACACAATAATTAACACTTACCATCAAACTGTGGTATAAATTTGGTCAGATAACATTCTAGCAGTTTGTTTTCTACGAAGTCATCCATGATTAATGGTTAAATACACAAAACTAACAAAAATCAGAAGCCTGAAGGCAGCGACTGATGCCAAGTCGACGCACACATCACCGGTTGATCAATCGCGCATACCATGCGCGCCCAGTACATCGATTGGTATGGCTGAATCAAGCAACCAGTCGGATACCCAATGCAACACTTTAAAGCAGTGTTATTTCAAATAGATAGTTGATAAAATTATGTGTTTAGTACGGCTGTGAGACCGAGACATAGAATGCTTGTACCAACACTATAATAATTGGATATTTGAATCATATTGGTGATTCGACACTTTTCTCAACTATTGTTTCAGTCAAACAAACTTTCCTTGCCATATTAGCCTTGATCATTTTCTTATACGTAGGTGATTATGCTCAAATTCGTATGGCTGAGACAGCACAATTTTCTTTCTAATTCAGTTAAAAATTCTCAAGCAAACTCGGATTGCTACTAGCCTCAAACTATTTCTTTCAGTGTAGGACAAAATTCGCATGCAGGTAGTCATCGTGGCTCAGATGGTATCGTGATTATCTTATGTTCCAACACTGCAGCCTTGACAGCCACGCTGGCGCGGGTTCGATTCCCAAAGCAGGAAGCGAAGCTGGATGTTTTTCCAGAAAAATTTGCTTCTATCCCTTGGCATACTACCCCATAGATACCCTACAGTTTGTAATTAACCCTATAGCACAGTCGCTAATGACCCTGGTAGTTGATGCGACTATAAACATTTAATCAATACAAAATAAAAAGATTCGCATGCCTTAAATAGAGGACATGTCCGGGAAACACGGAGGTATGTGATTACTAGTTTTAGAATGTTAGTAGTGGTCCTTTAGTTGTTTGTGATACAAGTGCGCAAAATAGGTGATTGTGTGCGAGTGTGAATTTTGCAGCATAAGCCGGAGGCTAATGCTGTAATCACATGAGTTAGCAATCACGTATGCCCACGTGTATTACACGCTATGTTTTGCAACGTCCATCCGAAAAAGTTGTGCTCAGAGGAGTTAACGAAAAATACTAATTGTATAAGTATTCATTTATCCGGGTTCCTACTTCCCCGACATTTTTTGTTATCAAAGAAAAGGGACTAAGCAACGTTTATGTAGTAATAAATTTTCTAGATACAAAAAATTTGAGAATGAAGTCCATCCATCCGTTGCGCAACTGATTATAATAAAATTCCTGTGGAAGGAGGGGATCCGTCGAGCTGAAATTTTCCGAAGATTGTGTTCGGGGAATCCACCATCTCAAAGGGCCGCGTGTGCTTCTAGCATAAAACTTTCTCTGAGGGACGAGAGAAGGTTGAAAGCGAGAGACACGATCGCCGCCCGAATACGACTGTGACCCAAAGCAACAGAGTCGAGACTTCGCAGTGGACAGCTCGACCCTGCTCCACCAGACCACCGCAAGATCGCTGTGTAGATTCACATTAGTGTCTCCGGTTTCAAGCCCCAGCTTTTCCCTATGGCTCTTCTGCCGAGCCACAGAGTCGCTACTAGCTTCGTGCGCTTGTTTTCCAGGTGCTCGTTCCATAACAGCTTCTCATCCAGAATGACTCCTAGATATTTAGCTCGTTCTTTGATTTCCAGTTGTTGTCCTCCAAGTTTCAATGTACTCGTGGTTCCCTACTTATACCTTCTGGTGAAAACAACCGCTTCTGTCTTACTCGGATTGACCGATAGTCCAGTTTTCTTTCGCCATTAATCCACTATAGTCAGTGCTTGCTGCATTACTCCGAAGAGCGCATTCAGATGCTGTCCGCGCACGATAACCAGTATATCTTCCGCATAGCCTACGACGTAGTGGCCCTGACTCGAGAGTAGATGAAGCAGTTCATCCACTACTAAGCACCACAGAAAGGGCGATAAACTCTTCCCTGCGGACATCCCGAGTCAATGGTTCCACATAAAGTGATATCACCCTTAGTTGTAGTTAGATTCCTGTTGGCCAACATGTGGCATGTCCATTCTACGAGTATAATAGGCACACCATGTATGATCATGGCCGCCCTGATCACCTCTCCAGAGGTGTTATTGAAGGCTCCGTCGATGTCCATAAAGGTTCCAATCGCGAGGCCTTTCTCCTTCAGTTGTCCTGCAATTAGGTTTACTGCTCCGCTTAGGGCCGTCTCCGTCGACTAACCATCCCTATAGGCGTGTTGCTCCTTGTGAAGTGGCCTCCTTGACAAGACCTTATCGCGGATATATCTATCCACAAGTCTTTCCACTGTTTTTAGTAGCAATGATGTTAGGCTGATCAGACGGAATTACTTGGGTAAGGTATAACCGATCCTTCCTGCTTTCGGAATAAAGACTATTCTCGTACCCCTCTATATCACCGGGATATGTCCCAACGTCAGTCCAGCCCTAGCAAGTCTCACAGCGGCCTTATGGTGATATCTCCAGCCCTCTGTAAGAGGACTGGATATATGCCATCTGGGCCAGGAGACTTGTAAGGACTGAAGGACTTCAGGGCTTACCTGACCCTGGCAGGGGTGACAATCTCGTTTGCTAGCCGCAGTTTCGGGCCCAGTTGGGCCGCAGGCGACTTTGGTTGCCTCTGAGTTGTCGTCCCCTTTTCTCCAAACCTTGAAAAGCCCGGGAAATGTGCCTTGATCAGGTGAGCCAAGGTATCCCCGTCCGACTCTGAGTACCCCCCGCCGGGAAATTTCAGAGTGCCGAGAAAAGCGTCCGGATTTCGAGAAAGCAGCGTATTCAGGCTAGCCGCCTCAGCTCCCTTCTCGGCGTCCGTGCAAAAGTTTGTTCAGCTCTCTTGCTTTGCCTTACGTATTGCATCCCTGTATGCATCCCTCATCGTTGTGAATGAGGTCCATAGTTCCTTCATTTTGCCAGTACTGGCACGTCTGAACCTCTTTCTGGTTTTCCTGTGAAGCTCTTCGAGTTTCGCATTCCACCAGTTTCTTTCATGTAAAGGTTCACTAATTTTGTTAGTGTTTCAACATGATCGGTCTAAAGGATATTGCCTCATAGTAGCTATCCTTACTCGGCTTTGGAATCAAGATTACTTTAAACTTCCTCCATGTCACCAGGGTGTATCTCATTGTTAAGCATGCCCGAAAGATGTCCCACAATAATGACTGAAATCCTTCTGGAATTAATGCAGGGATTATTTTATCGTTTGCAGCTTTAAACGGTTTGAATTGTTTAACTACCCATCTAATTTTGGTATCAGTGACAAAACTTCTGGATACTTTCCATTCTTCCATTCTGGCTCTAACAGTTGATCCGACTGAGGGGTATGATTCATGGGCCGCCCCCTCAGGCCTCAGTCGTGTAATTCAACTCCGAGCCTGGGAAGTGTACCTCATTAGGCGCTCTAGGATTTCATTAGTCGTCTCAGCCATTTCGCCCGAACGCAATATTAATGCCCTCAGTTGACATGATGAGTTACCTCTTAAGGTTCCTTAGAGTCTAGCAATTTCAGGTATATTCTTGATTGCCGGGTTGTTTTAACTTTTATTTTTAAATCTGGGTAAAAAAATCTCGATCTCGGGACTGACTTGGTCAGCTGGTCCACTCGTTACATGACCTTAAGCGTACCTTTTTGTATTATGCCGACAGCAAATTATACCTTTTCAATATACTTGATTCTGCCCGGTATAGCACCCAGTAAACTGCTGAGATCCTTCCTATAAGTATCCCATTCAGTTGATTTAGGGTTCCTATAACTTTGAGCCTCAGGTCTATCGGCTGTCAAGGGGAAGTATATCTGTCTATAATCCGATAAGTACGTATCCGATGATACATGCCATCCCTTGAACACTACGCTAATACTTATCGAATATAAGGTCAAATCAATTACCTCGTGACATCTAGATTTCACGAAGGTAGGTGCCTACCCAGATTCAATAAGGTTAAATCAGTAGTTAAAAGGTAACCTAATAAAAACTCACCCCTGTGGTTGATGTCCTTACTATCCCAAGTCGAATGATGTGCGTTAGCGTCACATCCGATGAGCAATTGTTATCTTTTTAAGACAGCATCAGTCACCAGATTTCCCCACTCATCAGATGGAGGTGTGTCCTGGGAGTCAAATGGTAAGTACGCTGATCGAATCACCATATGTTGGCGCCTTGGTAATTCAATAAATTTAATAACACCTCTGGCATAAAGTGCTGCCTTTAGCTGTTTCAACGGAACTGTCATGAATGACTGATCCGCTCTTGTAATTTAAGCCTCTAACTTTCGCCTGGGAAGACCAGGTTCTTGTATTAAGGAAAAAACCGTTTGTTCCGCTGTCAAACGTCTGCTTAAGATAGCAGATGCTCCTTTAGCGTGGTGAAGGTTGACATGGATAAAATACAGACTGGAAGGGGGACATGTAGTGACCATTTTAGCTTCCAGTTGTCTCTTTAAAATCTTCCGAAAACAGATACGGAGCTCTGTATTCGGGTGTAACTTTGGTTTTTGAGAAGTTCTTCATGTTGAGACTCTCGACCACTCCGGGCCCTGCAATTATTAAAAGTTAGGTAGCTTAACTACCCGCCTTGACATCGATATCCTTCCTTCCTCCCGTTTTTAAGCTCGGATTTAAGGCTGCTATCCTCTTAAGTACTGTTGTTGGTTCGACGAATACACCAGGAATCCGAGCCAGCAGCTTTAGTGGCCTTGGGAGGTCTCTTCTGTCGATCACTTTGATATTAGTTCTCATCCAAAGTTTTGATCCGCCAACAGCTTCAACGAGCAGAGTTCAGGAAACTTCGTTCAATCATATGACGATAAAGAATTATTCTTGAAGCGGCAATCTTCAAATCTTGGCTTGACTTCTCCAGATTGCACCCCATCGATTTTATTCTCCAATGCTCCTTCTACTGTCTTTACCTGGTCGACCTCGAGTTTTGTTTTTGAAAACCATTTGGCGACTATGGCCACTTTCAGTTGACTTTGAAAGGCCTGCACATAAAAGTGTTTCGGACCTCTCAGCCGCACGTTCTTGTGCTTCCTGATTTCATTCGGTGTGCTGCTATCAGGATGGGGCCTCTTTGGAGTCCCCACTTGGCTGGTTGGTGTGTCCGCTTGATTGATCAATTAGCGTCTTAACCTCTTCTTAACAGCTGCCGATAATTTAGCTCGTCGTGGTTTTACCGTTTATAGTATTGCAGGTAGGTCCATCTACGTCCCACTACGCCAGGGTTACTCTCAGATGGCTCGTCCTATCCATGAATTGTGTCAATTCACATGGAGATCTACGAGAAAAAATAGTTGCAAAACAATTAGAGAATTCATAGTCTGTTACTGCTTGGATTCCACGTGGATTTAATGTGAATTTTTCCTAATTATTTCTGTCTGGATAACTCTCTGGTATAATGAGGATATATTACTTACTATCGGCGAGAAAATTCGAGTCAGGAGGCTTTGACGCTTGCGAACTCAGTCCCAAAAAATCTTTTTTTTGTGGTGTGTAGACTGCAAAATATCAGAAAAAGTAAGGAATTCCGGTCACACTTTAAGAAGAGTCAAGTTTAGAACATTATTTTGCATAGAAGAGGCAATGACAAATATGTGAAAAAATTCATGAAGGTGATCAAAACGCTTATGAACAAATTGCCGTTGACAAATTTGTAAAATATTAAAAATTGTTGGTTTGAATTGCAAAAATATAAAGCCATACTATTTTCAGTTATAATTAAGATATTGGAGCGATTCAAATTCCAAACGGTTACGCAAAGGCTGTGTAATTATTTACAATTTAAAAAGGATGCGATTGCTTTTGTTAATACTTTTTGAGCTTGCTCAATTTGATTTAGTTAAAATGTAAAATACGTTTATAATTAGGTGCTTGTGAACTCCCTCTGACACCCAGTTCGATGCGTTACATATTCAAAGTGGCATTGATTACCGGTTCGAATTCCGACCCGCGAATTCAGGTAGCGTAATGCTTCCTTTAACGTAAAGTGTTCTCAACTTGAAATTAAGTGATTCTTGAACAGTTTTTAACCCCTTCTTTGGCAGAGAGAATTCGACAAAAAGTGCCCAAAATGGCAGGAAAATTAGTTATCCTGAAAATGTTTATCCTGGGGGTTTTGGTGTCGCTGAACCCGAATCTGAAGTCAAAATTCGAAAATTTTAAATGGCAGACGAAAATACAAAAAACGGCTGGATTTGGATAAATTTTGATACTTATATGTAACTTAAATCACTAATTACGACAAATACAACTACACGCAAAGCTTTCTCTCGGCCCTCTCATCACATGAAACGACTAGGACAGCATGGACATACTTCAGGCAAAATAATCGATTCAGCAGGAAAAATTTTAAGAAGGCGATGCTTTGTCTGCAACTCAAAGGGGAAAAGGACGTACTTTGCTTTGGCGTGCTTTATAAATTATCACACAAATCGACAAGTGTTTTAAAAATAGCACTTATTTCGGATCTCAAAGTTGTTCCTCAAGATTTTTTTCAATTATTCTAGTTAAAAATTTAAAATACAAAATAATCATAAGAAATATTTGCAAATTGAAAAAAAATAAAATAGAAATAAAAAAACACACAAACACATTTAAAAAAACACAAAACAAAGAAAGGAAAACAAAAAAATGAAAAAAAAACCCAAAAAAGTGTAAAAAAGGAGTGTTAAATCCTATCGTTGCAGCCTCCTCGTAGTACACTCCGGGTTCATGAATAAATTCACCAGCTAATGCAGGGGGTTACAAAAAGTTCAGATTCGTAATTAGCGACCTAAATAACATATAAGTACCAAAATTTATCCAAATCAAGCCGTTTTTTGTAACTTGGTCCGCCATATTGGATCCGCCATTTTAAATTTTCGAATTTTGACTCCGGATTCGGATTCAGCGATCCCAAAAACCCCCGAGTAAGACTCGAATGCAAAATCGGAGTAAGTTAAATAGGAAAAAAGAAGATTGACGCATTTTGCGTCAATGCCAACGAAGGGGTTAATTATGTTGTCTCTTTCGGATTATCGCAAAAGTGAAGTGGTATGTGATCCATGGAAAATGTCTCGTGCCTTTCCCTTCTGGATTATAGTGAAGTGATTTTCCCGACTCGATCTTCTTCTGCTGTTTTGGGAAGTGACGAGTCGGACGACATAAACCTCCGGTTGCATTGGGATCGATCTTTCGTATTTCAAATCCTATTAAAACTTTGTTTCAGTCTAAAATATTCAATTTTTATCCCATTCACTTTGAAAAACGTTAATTAAGAAACAGAACAATTATTTAACATCTAGCAACGTTTAACTGTTTCTTTAAAATTATCACTCATAAATCAATTCGTTCAGTGACATCTTTACTGGGGGTTTGAAAAATATTGATCCAATTATTAAAATTGTTTAGACGAATTTTTGTATTGGCATTAGGGTCTGGTGAATGAATATATTACTGGGTGTTTTTTTTAAACTTGAGACATCAAAATATCTAAAAAAAATACGCATCATATGAAAAAAATACCCGTCATAAAAAGTTTTTATTTTCGAGGGGGAAAGCGACTTTGAACAAATTTACCCCCCCCCCCAGGAAGCAAGGGAGTGGGGAGAATCTGAATCTGTGATAAAAAATTGGGGTCTTCATTTGAAATTACAAAGTCCCCCCTCCCTGCCTCCTGGGTGGGTGAGATGAATTTTTTATATATATGTTAAACGATATTTATTGGGTCTGGGAACAAATTGAAATTTAATTAAAGATATCGATAGAGGACATCTTTCTGAGTAATATGACCAAATATTTCACCAAAATATGTAATATACAGTGCGTGGGAGGTAAAATGGATAAAGTGATGTTTATTGGGTCGACTCATTTAACATTAACAAATAATATCAAAAACGTAATGCAGAACTCTGAAACTTTTTGACTAAAAAGAACTATAGTTCGCGGATCATTCCGTCGTCTTAACTAATCGCATGATTAATAATATGAGGATCTGGATAACTTTAAAGTTTTGAGCAATGAAACGATGTTTATTGGGTTCAGAAAAAAATATGTCTAGTGTAGTTTATTGGGTCCTCATAATTTAAACCTCATTTAGTGTGTTAAATAATAACCATTCACAGCATAGTGAATGCTATATAGTTTAATTTCATTATTTTGAATCATTTAAAAGCATTGCCTAACTACGCTTAGGTTTTCTGACAAATAAATAGGCCGAATATTAAGGACCCAATAAGAGTCGATTTATATCTAATTTCTCCGGACCCAGTAAAGATCATTTGAACACTTTGCGATATTTATCGGGTCTACGAGTTAATCGTACTTTCTCCATTGAAATCGATCAATAATATCTTTCTGAGTAGTATGACAAAATATTTCACCAAAATATGTAATATACGGTGCGTGGCAGGTAAAATGGATAAAGTGATGTTTATTAGGTCGCCTCATTTAACTTTAACAAATGATATCAAAAACGTAATGCAGAACTCTGAAACTTTTTGACTAAAAAGAACTCTAGTTCGCGGATCATTTCGTCGTCTTAACTAATCACATAATTAATAGTATGAGGATCTGGATAACTTTAAAGTTTTGGACAATGAAACGATGTTTATTGGGTACAGAAATAAATATGTCTAGTGTAGTTTATTGGGTCCTCATAACTTAAACCTCATTTAGTGCGTTAAACAATAACCATTCACAGCATAGTGAATGCGATATAGTTTACTTTCATTCTTTTGAATCATTTAAAAGCCTTTCCTAACTAGACTTAGGTTTTCTGACATATAAATAGGCCGAATATTAAGGACCCGATAAGAATCGATTTGTATCTAATTTCACCGGACCCAGTAAAGATCATTTGAACACTTTGCGATATTTATCGGGTCCACGAGATAATCGTACTTTCTCAATTGAAATTGATCTAGAATATCTTTCTGAGTAATATGACAAAATACTTGACCAAAATATGTAATACACTGTGCGTGGGAGAAAAAATGGATAAAGTGATTTTTATTGGTTCGCCTCATTTAACTTTAACAAATGATATGAAACACTTAATGCAGAACTCTGAAACTTTTTGACTGAAAAGAACTAAATCTCGCGGATTATTTCGTGGTCTTAACTAATCACACAATTATTTGATTGAGGATCTGGATAACTTTAAAGTTTTGAGCAATGAAACGATGTTTATTGGGTACATAAAAAAATATGTCTAGTGTAGCTTATTGGGTCCTCTTAATTTAAACCTCATTTAGTGCGTTAAAAAATAATCATTCACAGCATAGTGAATGCGATACAGTTTACTTTCATTCTTTTGAATCATTTAAAACCCAGTGGGCAAAAAAATTAAGGATGTCCTAGAGACGTCTTCGGGACGTCTTTTGGTACATGTCTTTTGGACATCCTAGGGATGCTCTTAAGACATCTAATGTCAGTCCGAAAGATGTCCCGAGAACGTCCTATGTCTTTAAGACATCTTTAGGGCATCTTTATGACATTAGACGTCTCAGATACGTTGTTTGGACTGACATTGGACGTCCAAGGAACGTCCCAAGGACGTGCTTGGGATGTTCATGGTTTTGTGCCCACTGGGAAGATTTTCCTAACTAGACTTAGGTTTTCTGACAAATAAATAGGCCGAATATTAATGCCCCAATAAGAATCGCTCTATATCTAATTATATCGAACCCGATAAAGACCATTTGAACACTTTCCGATATATATTGGGTTCGTAAAATAATAGTGCTTTCTGCATTTAAATCGATAGAGGTCATATTTCTGAGTAATATGACAGATTATTTAACCATAATATGCAATGTTCCGTGCGTGGGAGGAAAAAAGTAATACGAAAAACTGATAGCAGATTTATTATAAAAATAACTTTTCTTATGTATGTATATATATTATTGTAAAATAAAATTTCTCTCGGTCTGTTTCGTACTGCTTGAATTATCGAAAAGTAACAGCAGTTGACGAAAATACTTCTATACTTTAATACACTTGTAATGTTTTTTACAAACATGAGAGGCAAAAACTAAAATGTTTTGTAAGTAAACAATTTGTCACGGTTCGGGAGTTACAAGATGAGCACGAAATTGAATTCTGTTAGAAAATCTTGTACTTGCCTCAATATAGGGTCATATGGGGTCTAACTGTGACAAATAAAGGGCTATGTCTCTTACTACGTCTAACTCGCTATAAATGGTTATTTAAGGGCATGCTCTCCGGTGACCACGTGACCAAACCAGTCCTCGGTTATGAAATATTTTTTTGGTGTTCACCATGTCCAAATGCAATGATATATTGCTCTCAAAATTTGGAATATAGGAAATGGGACAATGAATTGCGTTTGTATATTTAGTTTGAGTCATAATTTTGAAAAAAATTATCCAAGTAAAAAATAAATGTGTAAAATTAATTTCATTTTTTTTTGTGCTCACTACGTCTACACGGATTGACATATCGTGTTTAGAATTTGAAAGACTAAATAAAAGGCACTAACGAACGTTTGTATTCATCAGCATGTTTATAATTTCAAAGAGAGTTTATTTATAAATGGATAAAATAGGATATTACCACTCGAGTTGTAGCACTTTGCAGGTAATGTTTGGTTTGACGAATTTCAGATTTTTTGATTCGCGTATGTTGCTCACTGACACAAATTTCAGACTAAATCGTCTAAACAATCTAAAAAATCAATATAAACAATAACGCTTGCACATTCATTGCAAAAAAACAAATAAGTATCTGCAGACACGTAACCTGTAATTATTTTTGGAGCATTTTTAGCCATTTCTAGCGGAGAAAAAAGACACTTTCAACGTCGATAAAGTCGAGAGCACGTCACCAAGTTCCGTTATGAAAATTTTGTTTACTCGGATAATTTTTTTTCAAAATTAGTACTCCAACTAAGAATATTAACGCAATTTATTGTCTCGTTTCTTATATTCCAAAGTATAAAAGCGGTATATCGTTGCGTTTGGCCATGGTGAACACCAAAAAAGATTTCATAACCGAACTTGGTGACGTGTTCTCGACTTAATCGACGTTGAAAGTGTCTTTTTTCTCCGCTAGATATGGCTAAACATGCTCCAAAACTAATGATAGGTTACGTGTCTGCAGATACTTATTTGTTGTTTTGTAATGAATGTGCAAGTGTTATTGTTTATATTGATTTTTTAGAATGTTTAGACGATTTAGTCTGAAATTTGTGTCAGTGAGCAACATACGCGAATCAAAAAATCTGACATTCATCAAACCAAACATTACCTGCAAAGTGCTACAACTCGAGTGGTAATATCCTATTTTATCAATTTATAAATGAACTTTCTTTGAAATTATAAACATATTGATGAATACAAACGTTCGTTAGTGCTTTTTATTTAATCTTTCCGATTCTGAACACCATATGTCAATCCGTGTAGACGTAGTGTGCACCAAAAAAAATGAAATTAATCTTACACATTTTTTTTTACTCCGATAATTTTTTTCAAAATTATGACTCAAACTAAAAATACAAACGCAATTTATTGTCTCATTTCCTATATTCCAAATTTTGAGAGCGATATATCATTGCGTTTGGACATGGTGAACACCAAAAAAACATTTCATAACCGACGACTAATTTGGTCACGTGGTCACCGGACAGCATGCCTTTAAATTTCACCAGGAGTTTAGGTAAGCCTACGATATGAAGAAAGAAGCTGGATAATAGCACACACTTCCTATTTTCTTAACACATCTGAGTCAATGAGTTTGTAGAAGTATGTATAGGCTTATAACTGGCAAAATATAAACATATGGAGGCATATATAGGGTACCACAACTAAATCACTATTACTTAACGATAATATGTAAATAAAATGGTTTTGAAAGCCTAATATTTTTAAAATCAACTAGGCTGGTGTCGAAGTCTGCACTTCGGCAATATTAAAATAATGATGCTGCCATAAAGCGTGTTGTAGGGAAACCACTGACGGCGAGTAATTTAAAGCTCCCGATATAGATCTTTGTATATATAATTTGGACCCGATAGTAACCTATATATATATATATATATATCTAATTTAATATGAAAGTTGAAACCTGATCATATGCATCATGTTTCTTACTAGCCTAGTTGGGTTTGAAAACCCTAGATCCTGCTGTAATCTTTATTTATAATACATTGCTTA
>CAKNWT010254425.1:0-11628 GCA_932066315.1 Andricus coriarius | reverse complement strand
TTGAATAACACCTAACTGTTCGGCAAGCATTTTTTGTGTTTGTGTATCGTCCTCATCCAAAAGAGCCTGTCATGCATGGTCCTCAACTTTTTTGGGCCGATTTTCACGCTTTTTGTCACTCAAGTCAAAATGAACGTCTTTGAACCGGCGAAACCAGTCTCTGCAAGTTGTTTCCGATAAAGCACTGTCACCATAGGCCTTCACAAGCATTCGATGTGATTCGGCAGCCGATTTCTTCAAATTGAAGCAAAAAAGTAGAGCTTCCCGCAAATGCTCCTTTTCTGGCACAAAACTAGACATGATTACTCAAGGAAAAATTTATGTTGTTGTATAAAAAAACTGAATATGTGCACTGATTTATGTAGCCAGGTGTCGAACTCACACAAAAAAAAGCATGACGTTTCTATTGTAGCTAAATATGTTCACTACCGCCATTTCTGAGCAAGCAGCGGATTTAAGCTTATACACCTATTTCACCCCAATCCCTATAAATTCTTTCTTCTTGGCTGGAAAAGAAAATGTACGCAATCTTTCTGTCGGTAGTGCACTTATATCCAAAACTAAAAAATAAGGCCGCGATCAAAGTTGTCTATAAATTCTCTAAACTTCACCAAATTTGAAAGATCTGCCAGTTTCTAATGTTCATGTTCAGCCGTATAAAAGTAATACTTTTCATAACATTTATCATTTTCACATCGACTTAATTGCTACAGTTCAAAGTTTATATGGTAATACAGTGAATTTTTTAAATGACCTCTATTTTCACGGGTTTCATGATTTCTTATGAAAAAGATTGACTTTTCACAAAAATATTCTACAGAGAAATGATGTATTTTAAAAAAATACCATTTTGTATGGCCAACATTTTTCGGTGAAATCATTATTTTCGATAATATCTACCAAAAATGAAAATCACACCGAATTTTCATGATTTTGATCGAAAAACGAACTATATCTTGAAAAATATCAACTTCAGTAGAAAATGTTGTATATAAAAAATGTAGATCTCAATAAAGTACACATTTGTTCCGACTACGAGGACGCAGTCCTACGGTCTGAGCTACCGCCAAAAATCGCATATTGCTGCTTTGAAAAATTAATTCATGAAACGAATTATAAACCGAAACTAAAATTTACAATTGGCGGTCTCCCATAAACAGTGAACAATGTGTACACAAGTTTTAGATGTTATTAATCAACAACTTATTAACAACTTATTTAACTTGATCCGTGTCGAAATAAAATTTTTAATATAAAAGATAACTGCAAAATATAATTATACAATATAATGTAATATAAAGGAATCTTTTCTTATTTATTTCAACTAAAAAGTACCAGTAAGATAATAAGCAACTACATATTTTTGAAAAAAAGCATAACTAAAAAAATGTTAGGTTCTAATAGAATAGTAGTAGCTGCACGTCTACTTTAGGATGCTGTAATGGAAGCATGACAAAAAATATGCTAGGTCCAATAACACAATTGAAGTCCAAAACGAAATTGTTCCTTTCGAGGAGTTCTAAAACGTTTCCTTTCCATTTTTCGATGTTTTGCACCGTATTATGAGTGTTAACAAAAATATAAAACTATCCGCAAAAAAAGCACGATATGGCTAAGCACGATGTGACCGACGGAGACGTCTCCTACCACCAAAACCCCCAATAGGTACTACTACTACACAGGTCTCCAAAAAACGACGACCCTTTTCCTCAAAAATCTCGAGACCCCCGATAGGTACCATTGTTATCCAGGTCGTCAAAGGAAGCGGGCCCCCTCGACATTCAGCCTCCTAACTGACCCCAGCGTCGAGGATGACTTGCGATCCCCAATAGTTACCCCAGTTATCCAAATCACCCCAAGAGTCGCCCGCACCATCGACTTGCGATCCCGAATGGGTACCGCTGCTACCCAGATCGCCCCAAGAGTCACCCATACCATCGACTTACGATCCCCAATGGGTATCCCTGTTACCCAGATTGCCCCGAGAGTCTTCCTTATATCGGGTTAAGACCCACTGCCTTGTTACGCACTCAAGACCCTCCGGTTTCTCCAAACCGTCATGTTCTTGCAAGTCCCTCCGGTCCAGGAACACAATAGAGGGCGGCCTCTGAAAAGGCCCGAGACAGATCCGTTGATCCAGAATCTCGACAAAGATCCTCCGGCCTAGAAACGCCGTAGAGGGTGGCCCAGAAAAAGCCTTAGATCATCGAAGACACTCCGCAGCAGGAACTCCGTCGATTATATAGTTCTTAATCTTAAATTTTGCTAACTGTATAGATGTAAGTATTTTTCGCTTTAACATTTATGTATAACTTCCGTATTTTATCCTATTTTCCAGAATGATGTTATAACGCCTCAGGCGACGAAAGACCCTGCGGATTGACGTGCACCAAAATATATTCATGGTTATAAATAATATTTATAACCACGAACAATATTTGGCAAATATCCATGATTCTTTCTTTCGTCGCCTGGGCATCCTAACCTCACCTGTCATTCGACTTAGAAGAAACTGAGTGGCGTAACCCCGTAAAAATGTTGAAGTCTTTATTGCAACCTAGAGCACAAGCGCGGTTGAGCTGTTCGTCCCATGCTCGTAAACTTTTGCGTGGCGAGAGCGAACCGAGTGCTGCGCCGCCGCTAAAGCGAAGCCCATAAAAGCACGGTCCGCGAGACCAAGGTACGCGATACGACCGCGATCGACCTCTTCACTGATAAATTTTCGTATTGTCTTGCTTCGACGATACGGCTTCTGACGATGAGGCGTTGCATCATTCAACTGAATCACGTGTTTGATTAAATGAGTCTGGCCAGTAAATTCTTTGTCGAATTTATCGAATTCAGAGTCCAAAAATTTTCTCAGACGCTCAGTATCGTCAATTGAGAGCGTCTGGAGTTCATTCAGCGTCGTGGAACTATGTGACCTGATTTCTATTCCATTAGTTTTCTGGGTCAGAACAAGATCTGATCTTTACATGATTTTATAAATCGATTCTAATCGATTAATTTTGTTGATGTCAGGGCAAGACCTAATTCCAACGATTTCTTCTAATAATTTTTAATTTAATGAAAGAGGTCGAAAAACCAGGGAAAGACCTTTGCTAGTCGATAACCATCAATTTATTTATATTTATTATTATTTCATTTTATTATTTAAGAAGTTGTAGGCTCGGGAAGCTACGATCATGGTACCTTAAAGCAACCAATCCCGACGCAACTGGAACGTTTACGTCATCCACTTCTGCTCCTTCTGTCCTAGAAGGTAAGCAAGAGCGGGAAATTTACGCGAGAGAACATCGATCAACACTGTTCCTTGGAGTCAGGTCTCTAGCCGCTGATGACCTTACGCGGCAGACGGGACAGTTGAAGATAAAGGTTTCACCTCTGGATATTTTTTTAGAGCTACCAATCATTGTAGTATGTTATGAGGAACAGTGTTGATGGACCAGATGAAGTGACGCCAGAAGAAAAGTCTTTTGCACCCGGTTCGCGACGGAATGAACCTGACGCTGGCAAGCCGGAATCTTGTAGAGTTGGCTAAGAAATGAAGCTTTGATACCTCCAAGACAGTCGATCATGAGAACTACAAGGTGGACTATGTAGCCTTGGTACAGCCTGCTCAGTTCGAAAATAAGTGTTTGATATTTCGCCCGTTTTTCTTCCTCCTTTGCCGTGATATTACCATCGACTGGTGCCGAGAATTAAATCACGTAAATGATCTTGGACTTCAGATCTTGGAGGACAACATCAGGCTTCGTAGCACTGATACGTTGAGTGGTGGAGAATGAGAAATTCTAGTAGATCTTACACTGATCATTCTCCACAACGGACTCGCGTTCCCCCTGGGCGTATGGTAAGACGGGCAATAGATCAACAACATAAAATTGCCTCAGATGGTAATATAACACTTTTCGAGCCGCATTGCGTCTCTATATGTACCCGTAACGTGCATACTTTGAGCATCCACTAAGAACATGTCCAAGTGTTTCTGGCTCTTGCTTACACGCTCGGCAGTTAGTATCGCCTTCAGGTATATTCATTATGCGCTCGCGGTAAACTAGGGTATCTATAACGCCGTCTTGACAGGCAAAAAGAAATGCCTCAGTCTCCGATCTCAATCCAGCAGACTTGAGAAACATATTGGACAGACCTATCGAGAGCTCTTCTCTACGTATGATGCCGTAGGACTGACCATGAAGTGGCTTGTCAGCATGTTCTCTTAGTAGAAGCGTATGTTCTGCTTCCTGTACACGACTTTTGAGCAACGAAAGTGTTAATGATGCTAGGCCATGTGCAGTATCGCTGGAATGAAATGGGAGGGCAAGCTCCTCTGCGGCCCTATCTGCGGCACGGTATAGAAATGTCGCAACAGTGACGACTTCATGGTGATTTAAGAGTCGCATAAGAGAATCTGCTCTATTTAGAACTGAGCAGGCTGTAGCCAGAATCGTTCTTCGATTAAGACACTCCAAGCTTAGCAAGCCTCAACCCCCTTTATCTCAAGGTAGGTATATTCGGGGTACCGAGGTACGGAAGATCTAGGATGATGACTTCCATGGATTGTCATCATTTTTCGTGTGCTTCGGTCAAGTTGCTTTAACTCATCGACGTTCCATTTTACTGCGCAAAATGTCTAGATCAGTATAGGAATGGCCAGCATATTGGTCGCCTGGAACTTATTCTTTCCAGATAATTCGGAAGTTCAGATTTTTCTGAGAATGTGGCGATACCTTTTTACGAGGGCCGTTTTTAACACGCGCACATTTTGGGTTTCCGCTTGCGGTATTCCAAGATATGTATATGTTTCTCCATTACCAAGATGTTGAATGGTATTTCCGCCTATGTGTAGAATATCCTGATCGTCACGCGATGGTGTGTTTCTATTCGTCCTTGATGTAGGTGGACGCAGGCACACTTGTCTAGTCCAAAGCTCATGCCAATCGCTTCAGAGTACCTATTCACCGCCTCCACAAGGATGTTAAGATCCTCTTTCGAGGAAGCAAAGAGTTTAAGGTCGTCCATGTATTAAAGGAGGTTGACCTTATATTCTGTTCTGTTCAGCGGGCCACATAGGTATCCAGAGCTTTTGTCTCGGAGGACAATAGATAGAGACAAGAGGGAGATGCAGAAAAGTAGCGGACTTAAAGAATCTCCTTGGAACACCCCCCTCTTATATGTGATATAGCTGGTAGTCACTTGTGTTTTGTCAGATGTTATGACAAATCTTGTCCGCCACAAGAGCATAAGCTCTTTTATGCATCTCACTGCTTTTGGATCCACCTCCAGGCACTCAAGGAGCTTAATAAGTAGCTCATAGTTCGTGATATCGAATGCCTTACAGTAGTCAATTGAAGCCATGGATAGATTGCGTCGATACCTGATCGAGTCTTGGGTAATACACCTGTCTATTAACAGGTTCTCCCTGCAACCTGCCAGCCCTCTCTTGCATCCACGTTGTTCAACTATTACACTCCATGCCGGCTCGAAAGATGTTAATATCCTCTCTTTGAGGATACCAGTGAATAGCTTGTAGCTGGTGTTTAAGCAAGCTATGGGCCTGTAGTTCTGTGGACTTGACAAATCTCTGGTCTTAGGGATCAATAACGTGCGTCCTTCCACTAGCCACTGCAGGATGGGTTGTTCTCCGTTTAAGAAAGTAGTAAATATACGAGCTAGATGTTGGTGTGTAGAAGTGAACATCTTCCACCAAAAGTTGTTGATTTTATCTGGCCCTGGCGCTGAAAAGTTCTTAGTTCTAGCGATAACTTTCTTCACTTCTTCAGCAGTAATTAGTGGACGCTCTTCCTCTGGAGATGAGTTGAAAAGGTGGAATTTCCCTGAATCCATTTTAATCGTCGTTCAAGGCGCTGTTTCGCTATTGAAAGAGATCTTATTATTTGCGTCCAGTGCTGCTTGATGGTCAACAGTTTCCACTTGTTCAACGTGTGATTTGCTCTCCTTAAGTTTCGAGAAAGTGCCCCAACTTTTCGAGTGAATTTTTTATTTGATGTTATGTAACCTATTACGCACTGAATATTTGATGCATGCCGTCGAGCCGTTTCAATTTTAAACTGAGGATGCACAATACACACGCGAGTCTTACTCAGGCGTGCTGAAGTATCGTTACTTTTATTGTCGCGAAGCAGGGAGAGCGCCTTCTGTTAAATAACACAGTTCAGATTCCACAGATTAACATCTTCGGGGAGCAAATCGGGAAAAACATGATTAGCTTCAGATAATTTGTACATCCTGAGAAAGACTTTTTGGTGGATAGATCTCCTACTTCTCATGTTGGCATTATCGTCTATCTGTAGAGGTGGTCTTGCTGGAACGGGTGGTATGTTCGCTGGAGGATGTTGCTCTTCTTCTTACCGATAAAGAGCTTCGTATCCGTTTTTGCGCAAAAAGGATACCTGATCTCTTAAATACTGAGGCGTTTTATGAGCACATTGCAGGTGCATATTGAATTGACTGTTATGTAACTTCTGCATGAATCCTCGAATCAAGTATTTTGTTCCAATTTGTTGGTTTCCGTCGAACGATCGAAGCAAGATCTTTATCGCTCAACTTTGACCGATAACAAAAGTTTTAGATCCGGACATTGCGGAAAACTTTCACTTTTAGAGAGATGAGCAATACGCACATTCCGACGCTATGAATCTACGAACGCTCCTGACCAACCGGCAAGGAATATTTTGTTTTAAATTAACTTAAGCGAAAGAGAGTAGAGGCTGAATGAGATTTCAGGGGGAGGGTTCATTGGGAAGACCCTATGATCATTACAAGCAAAGCAGAAAGAATCCCAGAGGCATATTATAGTTTATGGATAATTTGGTTACTTACATTTTGACTCTTTAAATTTCTGTCGAAAATTTTACCCACTCGGTGGGGAGTCTGACTAAAAATGCATCACTTCCGGCTTGCCGTGTGTTCGAGATTACGGCTAGGCTGTCGCGCATGAACTCGGCTTAGGTCCCAATTCCGCGTATCTGTTTTCCTGTCACAAAACAGTCGAGGACAATTGTCCCGGGATGAGCCCGAAAGAATAATCCCCAAGCGGAGGCGTAACAACAGTGCCGAAAGCTGAATGGCACCTGGGTGAGGTGCCTTTGACGGTGACTCTAGGATGCCGGGAGACCTCTCAGAGTATGGAGCCTTATCCTTGCATGTGGGGTTCTGTAAGGATGGACGTAACCTGTATCCAGCTGCTCATGGGAACAAAAATAACCCCATGAAACCAACGAAAAGTTCTAGCTGTGGTTCAAAACGATCGAACGCGCAGAGTTCGGGGTGCTGAAAATAATTAAAATGGAAATAGGACGGTGAACCGGCGAAACGCTCACATAAAGTGGACGAATCGACTCACGAATTACTTACTGGACTGCTACGGTGCCAGCATGATCCTTGGTGAGGACCGCTATATGGCGCGTTTGCACATTCTGTGTTGCCAGAAAGAACCAGAGTTTCAGCAATTTTCGCATCATTCTTTGCGAAATTAAGCTATCTACTTCTCAAAAACTGGATATGTACGCAGAGCGCTTCCCGACCGCTGTATGAACAAGCCGCAAATGACGAGGAGGAAGCGAAATTAAGACCAACCGCGGAAAGCAGGCAACTCCTGAGAGATGATAGCGATTTCGGGACAGAGAGTTGCATCAACATCCATGTTCCTGCTAAGCTCCAAGATCTGGCTGTGCATTAATATCCATGTTCCTCCTAAGCCCCAAACAGTGTTGCCAGATTGGTCCAACACCATTACCGTACGAGGCTCTGTACATTTACCGTACAATTACCCTACGCGAATAAAGAAATTTACCGTACTGATTATCATATCTAATCAACGAATGTCGCACAGAATAGTCGTACCCACTGATATATAGTCGGACTCGATCGAAATTTCCGTACATTTATCGTACTTTGTTGTACGGTAATCCTAAGTCCTACATTACTCAAAATTACCGTGCATGTACCATAATTACCGTAAGTCTGGCAACACTGGCCCCCAGATCTGGCTGACATGGATGCCTCTCTTCGACAGGATATTTCGGAGAAGTACGACCTCTGAACCATCAATTGTTCAGTTTATGGTGCGGCAAAAGCTTTGGCTGATTTAAATAAAAGGCTGAAACCCAAGATAGATCAAAAGACCAGAAGAATTTAAAAAATCAACAGTTTCTCTTTGACCCATCGCGCCTCTACAGCGATCTCCCTGTTTCTGTCAACATCCATCCAAGCCCGACGAGGTAGATTCTTTTTGGAAAGGTATACAAGATCCAGAAAACACTGGAATTGAAAGGAAATAATATCATCCACTTCAAGGAGTGTTGCGACCACCTCATAACATCTAAGGAGGAATGGCCATCAATGGCTGTCGTAGAGGTGAAAAAAGTATTCAGGGGTACGAAGAACTTTTTCGCTGCAGGACCAAATGGTATCAAGAACTTATGGTGGAGAAGTTTACTTCTACACGCCAATCTCTCGCCCGCATATTCTCCTCATATTTAAAGTCCGACGCACATTCTGCAATGGTTGGTGTTAGGGCGCACTATTCTCCTATCGAAGAAAGGCAACTTGTTCAACCCAGAGATTCATAGGCCAATAACTTGTTTGAATATGCTGCATAAGATCTTTACAGTTATCCTAAAAGACAGGATTGTTCGAAGAATTAGGCCTGTGTGGAGAGATATGTACGAACAACGTGGCTCGAAAAAAGCTTTCGATTCGACCTTGGACAACTAGATTTACCATCACATCTGGAAATTATCGTGTGACAACAAACAGCGTCACCGTCCTGAGTGGCATCTTTTATGTCGACAGCATGAGCCCTCCGCTCTTCTGCATCACACTTCTGCCAATATACCTCTGCGGCGACACTAATCGTCGCGAGCATAAGGTCATTCATGTATTTTATATGGATGACCTAGAGATCTATGCTTCTAGTGCAAGCCAACTTGAGCGTCTTTAAATATCGTGAAGGGTTAAACAGGAGAGATTGGAATGAACTTTGAAATAGACAAGTGTGCCAAGATCAACCTGAAGCGAGGACGGATTACTGGCGTTTACGGGGACCCTGAAATTGTAGATATAAGTGTTGTTAGACATCTTGACATGGAAGAGACCTATCATATCTGGGCGGGCTTTAAAGCCGCATCAGGACATAACATCAGTGAAGGAGTATCTTCGAAGCAGGTATAATAGTCTTCTTCGACAATTTTAGTCTTCAAATCTGTGACCGCTGAACAATGTACCTGCAAGTAACATGCTTGCCGTCCTGTTTCTGCTCTACTCGTTTGTCATGGTTAATTGGCCGAAGAACGAGCTTGCAGCCTTTGATATCGCCACACATAAGATCATGCATATACAGAAAAGCTTTCTTACCAATTCGTCCGCCATTCCGCGATTATACATCCTACGCCGTCAAGGCGGGTGCGGATTTCTGAACCTCTAATACCGAATTTTTCTAGGTACAGCTTATATCGTTGCAAATGGAAGAAATCCTCTCCTAAAAATGGTCAGGAAACATGAGATAATTAGCAAAGGAGCGGTCCTTTACGGAGTCGCGTATCAGGCTGCCGAGACACTTGGCCTGAATTCTAACATGAGAAGTGAGGAAAATGCATTATTCTATCTATATGTTTCACATCTAAAAGCCCAAGCACGGAAAGCAGATGTTGGAAAATCCCGCCAACACCTACTCGACAAGAAAATGTACGGAAACTTTCATAGAAACGTAGAAGATCATTCCTTGTCGAAGGAGCAACCTTTTGCTTTGCTCAGATCATTAGGACTTATTTCAGGTACAGAGGGTTTCATTTCCTCATGCCAGGACGTAATAATCAACACCTCAGTACATCGTAACCGCATTTCACGCCCAGAAGTTCCCAGCGATAGGTTCAGAGCGTGTCATGTACACGTTGAGGTCCTAGAACACATACTATCCAGGTGTCCTTATCACGCACGAACGTCGCATCTCTGCAAGATATAATGCGGCCCTAAGAGTGCTTTATAACTATCTTTGTCGCTCTTACGGTGCTAGCCGCGTCAATTGTCCAAAACGAGAAGTGCCAAATTTTCTGGAACTACGATTTTCGGACAGCAGGCTTCATTGCACACTGGAGGCTCGACATTGTTCTCCAGGACTTCGAGAATCGAACTATATTCGTGACCGAATTCTCGGATCTGGCCGACTACAACATCACTGCCAATGAGAAGGAAAAGGAGGAGAGGTATCAATACGTTAAAAGGGAACTGCAGCGACTGTACGCTATGTGTTCATCGTGCCCTGTGACCGCCCACGTTACGGCCGTGAGATTTAAAAAAAAGTTTAAACAACTTCCGCCGCCCATACCTGCGATTAATCGCACATACGGCCACGACACACGACCTTTGGAAAACCAAATTTACTATCTCTACCTAAAAAAAACGTGGAAAAGCCAACAACGTCACCTTTCAGAAAGGTATCTTTCAGGGCGACACCGTGAGCCCTCGCCTCTTTTGCTTCGCATTATAGCAACTATCTCTCTCACTTCGCTAATCCCAGGGTTAATTCTGCGGCAAAGCAGGATATCAAAAGCATAAGGTCAGTCATGTATTTGACATGTATGAACTCAAGATCTATGCTAAAAATCAAGAGCAACTAGATCTAGCTGTAGGGATTGTGAAAGGTGGTGATTGGAATGGAGTTCGGGTTAGAAAAATGTGCCAATGTTCATTTAAAGCGAGGACAACTTAATGGCATCCCCAAAGACTCTGAGCTCGTCGACAGAAGCGCTATACGACACATTGGTGCTGGAGAGACCTTGGTGTGCCGCAAAGCCAATTTCAGGCCGTAAAATCTATTAAGAATTCTCTCCGATGCAGAAACAAACGTCTTATCCGGAAGATTTGGTCCTCCGGAATGTCGGCGAGAAAAAAAAATATCTGCAACGAACATGCTTGTCGTCCCGATAGTACTCCATTCATTTGAAGGGCTTCTATGGACGAAGGACGAGCCCAGAACCACGATATCGGGTCACGTAAGGTTATGCTCATGAATAAAATCATGCACCTTAAGTCGTCAGTTCCGCGACTTTACATCTGACGCCGTTAGCGTGGTCGCGTAATACTAAATCTTGAGTGTCTTCACAAAAGGATTATTCTGGCTACAACACACTCTGGGGACAAGACACTCTTCTTGAAATGGTCAAGAAACACGAAGAAGTGGGCAAAGGAGCGTTTCTGTACAAAGCATCGGAGGAGGCTCCTGAAACACTTGGCCTTGACTTCAATATTAGGGGTGAGCAAAATGAATGAAACATTATCCATGTCAAGTACTGACTCCTGAAGGCCCGGATCAAGAAAGCACAGGAAAAAAACTTCCGTGAACAGCTCCTCGACAAGAGGATGCACGGTATCTTCCACAGAAATGTGAAGGATCAGCCAATGTCATATGAGCTAACGTTTGCTTTCCTCAAATCATCTGGATTAAAGTCAGGCATAGAGGGCTTCATTTTCGCGTGTCAAGACGATATCATTTCAACTTGAACATAACCGTCGCCACATTTTAAGCCAAGACATTCCCGATGATAGCATGAAATGGACATGAAGATTGGATGGGCAAGAAAGAATGCGTCCCTTGTTCAGTGTGTG
>CAKNWT010254412.1:0-13774 GCA_932066315.1 Andricus coriarius | reverse complement strand
GGGGGGCGCACTGGGAACACCCGGTGTTACTATAAGATAAAGGAGGGTGAGGAAATGCGGTATCTTGATGTTCGTTTTTTATACCCAAAAGTTCTAAAATCAGGAAAGTTTCCTGTTGGTCATCCAGATGTATATGTCGGAGATGATTGTAAAATATTAACAGGTCTCGATAATACGGATATAAACAATGTCGAAGGTTTACCCATATAGAAACGGCCCTATTTGTCCATATTTCAATTAGGGCAGTAGTCAGAATCTCACTAGAACAACTAAACTAGTAAGTTCTAGTCAGGACCCTTTAAGGCACTGCTAAGATTTTGTATTCCTTATGACCAGAAAAACCCTGTGTCCGTCTAGTTAGGCCCTAATCTTGTATTTGAGTCAGGCTGTAGTTGGTTCCTCATTTAGATATAAGAACCAAAAAATTCTAGTCAGGCACTGGTCGGGCCTTAGTCAGCATACCCCAGATAAACTTTCTGAAGATGGCGCTGCGGTATATACGATGCAGTGCCATCTTCAGAAGTTCGTATGCAGTAAATCATGCTTCAGTGAACAGGCAAATGGCTGCCCCAACAACATGTGACAGCAAACTGAATTTTATTTTCATCGGAGGCATCCCAGTGTTTAACACTTATAAACACGTGTTTTTAATGATAATAACACCACCTAAATTTGTATTAAATAAAGTTCAAGCAGTAGTTTTAATAAATTATATTTATTATATGTACTGAATAGGGTTTGTGAATATAACCAAAAAAAAATTGGGTAATTTATTTTTTCAACTTTCACAATAACTTTACTTTGTTTAAAATAAAGACAAAATTGTTAATACGTAGAATATAAGGAAAACAGTTAAATTTGTGCTGTGTACGTGAAACACAGTGAAAAATAATGAAAATAATCATTTGTCATAGTAGAGTGCAAATGTTCAATATTCAAATGTTGTGTGATATAAATATATGCAAAAAACGAGTTGTAATTAACGAAATTTAAACCTCTGAAATCATTGATCTAAAATTGGTGTGGATTTAAATATTCTTATTCATTTTGTTGTTGAAAAATCGTTTGTAACACATATTTATATCATAGCTGAATGATGAACGTACCGGAAAACAGAGAGGGTCTAGACGGGCGATTGAAGGGTATTCGCGTAAGGACCTTGTTAGAAGTTCTAGGTAGAGCCTGGCTAAAACAGCGTTACAGAACTAGACTGGCCCTCTCTATTTTTCCTGATCAGTGCCCGATCAGAAATAGGGAAAACAAGCCAGGGCCCTTCCAAATACCGATCGCAATTTCTACATGGGTAATTAAATGTCGTATATTGCAACCACAATCTCTCTATCACCCTCTTTTACCAAAAAGATTTCATGATAAACTTATGTTCGCTCTCTGTCGTCAATGTTGCGAAAACCTTAAAAAAGGTGATCGTCCACACGCTGATGAAACATCGCGCGAGTTTGAGGGAACATGGGTTTCTGATGAACTCAAAAGAGCCGTAACACTGGGGTATAAAATTACAAAAAATTTTGAAATTTGGAATTACAAAACAACCCAGTGCAACACCGTCTCTGGCGAAGGGGGCCTTTTCACTCCATATGTCAACACATTCTATAAAACGAAGCAAGAATCTGAGGGGTGGCCTCGCGAATGTGCTGACGAAGTTTCGAAAGAAGCATATAAAGAGGAGATAAAAACAAAAGAAGGCATTGGACTAGACTCGAGCAGAGTAAAAAAAATCCATAGTTGCGTTCGGTTGCCAAGTTGTGTCTGAATTCATTTTGGGGTAAATTTGGGCAGCGTGGAAATTTACCCTAAACCCATATTGTGAAGACACGAGAAGAATTACTCAAGCTTGCAGCCGATCCGGAGATAGAGATAAATAATATACTTCCGGCAAGTAACACAACCCTGTATATAGCGTACCAGTTTAAGAAAAATACGCGTACACCTTCGCATATATCAAACGTTGTACAACAGCCCAAGCACGATTAATATTGTATGAGTATCTTTCTAAACTGGGTAACCGCGTTCTGTATTACGATACAGATTCAGTCATTTTCATCGATCCTAATAATACAGAAGATTATATCACACCAGTTGGTAAATTTTTAGGCGACTTGACGGATGAACTTGAAGTTTACGGGGTTGGTAGTTTCATTCGAGAATTTGTTTCTGGGGGGCCAACGTTTTACGCCTACATAGTGACTTCACCTGACGGTACTGAACATCAGGTGTGTAAGGTCAAGGGTATCACTTTAAATTATAAAAATTCACGCCTTGTAAACTTTGATTCCGTCCGTAAACTCGTCCTAGAAAATGCCGAACCGATAAGTTTAAATTATCGAGCCATTCAATGGACACCGCTTCACGATGTCATTACAAAATCTGAAAGCATACGGTTTTAAAAGAGTAAGATTATCCGACTGAATATTCTTACCATGCGTGGAGTTTTCTGGTTTAAATCTACTCTGATCCATGTTCTACACTGTTAGAAATTTCTATAGCGATTTTACTATAAATGTATTGGAAGCAATATGCATATACGTGTTGTAAATTTAATATACCATCATCATGTAGAATTAATATACATGTATAGTAAAACACAGTGCGTAAAAGTTTAAAGTTCTTTGATGCACCCAAATCTGGTCAAATATTTAAAACTAAAGTAATAAACTAACATTCATCGATTAAATTCTTATTTATAATCAAAGTGCAACGTACAAGTGGAATTTTCTTCAAAATTCACTGTAAATGTCAAAGTTTTAACGTGAGTACCGATTTTGTTAGGTTAGGTGTCTTAATAATTCGCTTAATTGAACTTTTTCACTTAAAACCCAGTACGATTTATGTTTAAATAGAAAAAAATATTATGCTTTATCATTTAGAATTGGAAATTACTGTCATAATTATTTTTAATTTATTGAAAGTGAAATTACCTGACTTTTCTAAAAGTTGATCAATATACATGTGTATGAAATTTACTATACAGCCTCTTAATTAATATTTCATAGACCGAGTTTTTAGATTTACTATACAAATGTATAGTAAATCTATATTAAAATTGCAAACATTTTTAACAGTGTATTCTTAAAAAGAAAAAGTATGTGGGTACACTTATAAATATAAGAATTTTACGGTTTATAATTTTTACATATTACTTATATAATTTATCTTCTTACAGATAATGAATCCAGCATCCTTTCATCCGTGGATGATGATTCAGAAATGAGCACCTCGGATTTATCCTTTCCATGTGCTCAACCTTCGCGGCCTCTCATCTACCACTTAAAAAGGTTGGGGTATAATTTGACCCCCGCACATTTCCGCCCGCTGGAAGTTATCGTGAATGATTTTGATGAAGTAGATGATCCCTACGATGAGGGTAACTACACAGATTATGAGATTGATGAGGAATAGGATGAAGTGTAATATTAAAACTATTCTCTGTAGCCCATGGAATATGTGTGTACGTGTATGTATGGCTTGCTGCTTGTTTTTCTCTGTGTATGTGTAACCGTGTGTGTATGTAAGAAGAATGTACAAATTTATATATTTAGCTCTAAGACAGATCCTATTTTTCGTTCTTTAACTGTAAAATTAAAAAGACTGAATAAATATTATTTTTTTAATGATGGAATAAAAATATATTTATACGTTTTCAACAAAAAATTCTTACTCTTATTATTTACCCTTCCCGTATTTTAAATAATTATTTTTATTAACTTATTTCACTAATAAATGAACATTAAATTTAGTTTTTTAAAATTATTCAATTTAAAACATTAATTGGCTAGTTAAAAATATTAAAAATTGTTTGAGTATCTTTTTCTCTGGGGAAACCCCAACATTATTACCTCACAGCACCCTGAACTCTCCACTCGGGAATTTCCCATCTCCACTCCTCCACCTTTTCCATTTTCACATTTTGGGACTCCATGCGTGACGTCACTATACTCTGTTCCACGAGAGAACGATTTTCTGAAACGACGAAATTTCGTTCTCTGCGCGCATCTTGTCAAAGAAGGGGAATCGTAGGCGTGAGTATTTGTCTGGGCCTATTGTAACTGTCACGTTCGGTCCGCTCATCTGGCCCTCGGTCAGGCTACAAAAAATGTAGGAAAAAACTTTGGTCAGTGTACTTGAAAAAAATGGTGTCCTCTTTTAACAGCGATTGGCTGTCGACCAAACGAAAACAAATTTGTCGACGCCTTCTTTCATAAAAACTGGAGCGGCCAAATTCGTTCTCTCGTGGAACAGAGTATAAACCCAGAATCTCACAGACAGGGGTTCCTTTTCCCCCTCTCCAACTACATAGATCTCGGATAGCCCGTCTTATCTTCTGTCACGCGTCGGCGCCAGTCGCGGGGTGCGGGGTAGAGAGGGGGATTAGGCCACGCCCAATTCGGCGCCCCATAGTCGCCCTATACTACTATCGGCGATGTGCATCTGGCGTCCTCTCCTTGTAAGTAGTTTATTGCATTGTTGGCTTCCACTTCATACGTAAAATTTATTGAATCTTCTATATTGTTAAAAACCTCGAGAAACGCATTGATTTTATCCGTAGGAATGATAGTATAAACTTCATCCACATATCTGACATAAAAAATTGGTTTGAAATTTAATTTGGAAGGAGCCCTGTTTTCAATATCACTTAAAACGATATTGGCTATGACAGGGGATAAAGCTGAGCCCATTGGGCAGCCTGTCGTTTGTTTGTAAAATTTTTGAATTAATGAAAAAACTGTGTTATTGAAGACTTTTCTAAAAGCGAGTAATATTTTATTTTTAGAAATGCTAGTTAACTGACGATGTTTTTGCAATATTTCATCAACATATTCAGTAGCTAAATCAAGTGGAATATTGTTGAACATTGAAACAACATCCAATGATACCATGGAATGAGTATATGGGACTTTAACATGTTTTAATTTTTCTTTAAATGATTATATAGTGGTGAACCAATGGACGACAATATTATCCTCCGTTTTAAATTAGGTCTGTGAATCTCTGGAAGAGCATAAGCTCTAGCAACAATTGAACCTCTAGATTTCAGAAAATAAGACTCTTGGTCACTAATATTAGATTTTAGTTCCCACCTGTTAGCAATATCATTACATTTGTTCTCAATTGTGGGTACTAAACTATTGTTTAGCATTGTTTCAATATCGGTGTTATAGTCGGTCCTGTTAACAGCAAGAGTCACATTACCCTTAGCTGATTTAAAAAATAGTAGATCTTTCTTATCTTGCTGAAATTTTGAGATTTTTCTTGTTATGTCAGAATTCTGAAATTTTATGTTTTCTTTATGGCTGATTATTAATTTAGTGACATTTTTTCGGATTTTCTGTTGTATGTGATTATCAAATGATTTTATACAATGTTCAATTGAAGATATGATATTTTTATCTGGTAATTTTTTTGATTCAAAAGGAATACCAAATTTATTTCCTAAAGATATGTTGATTGCAATATCATTTGGCATGATTTTTCTAGAGAGATTTTTGAAACATTTGTTTAGTATAAAATAATAATTAATTAAATTATTATTAGCGTTATCTAATTTTGTACTAACTTTGTAATGAGAGATATTCAAATTATAATTGCTTTTTATATTAAAAATATGTGCAGGAACAATGGATTCCTTTCTGAATCTGATTAAAAAGGTGTGTTGTTCTTTCAAGGACACCAACTTCTTTGATTTAGTAGTCCACTCCCCTATTCATAATCCAGGTTGTCATCCAAAATTCAGGAGAATGTAGGTAAACAGAAAGCAAGAATGATAAAGAAGACAAGCAGGATAATGAAGTAATAGAAAATCTATCTAATATTATTTACCTCTTTAAGTGTAAATGTTGCAATATGATATATATTGGTGAAACTTGTAGACGTTTATAAACAAGAATAGCTGAGCATAAAAGAGATTGCAATTTGGCCAACAATAGCACAGGATTAGCTCAGCATGCATGGACTTATGATCATTGTTTTGATTTCAGTATCAGAAATATTAATATTTTAGCTAGAGAAAACATACTGAACAAAAGGAAAAGCATTGAATCCGTTTTTATTAATAAATATAAAGATGTATGTGTAAATTTACAAACTGACAGAATACACATTCACAATTACTATCAATAAATAAACAAGTATATACTCTGTTCCCCGAGAGAACGATCTGAAGAACGACCAATTTTGGTTTTCTTCGCGTAGACTATTGTTAAATTTTTTCAAGAAGGCGGGATTTCTTGACATGTTTCAGCGAATCCGAAGTGAAGTCGTTCAACTTCCTGAAAAACTCTTTTCTTGATTGATTTACGACACTAGGCGACAGGCTGGGTTTTCACTGATATCTGTTTCGGCGACCTTACCGCAGCAGGGGTCTTTTGCCCACAGACAGGACAATGGTAGAAAATTTAAAAACTGTCAATTTTGCAATTAGCGATTTGAAGATAATATAATCAGCATCTACGAATTTTACCGATTCCAATGATATATTATGCTTCAAAAAGTTGCAGATTTATAGAAGTTTAATTGTAGAAACTCGGCTCAATATTTAATTTAATATTGATTAGTTCTCCAATTTTCAACCTTTATGGACAAATTACATGTCGTTGGATTCGGAATAATGTCTACATTCCGAATATGTTACTTTCAAGTCGGTGATTGGAAAAATATTAATTTTTAACTTTTTAATGTTTGTAACTCGAGAGCTGCACGCGGTGAGGTCCTCTTCTTTTATGGCTAACATCTGGTAAAAATCTTTCGAAAAATTTGAGAAAGAAACCCAAGGAAAGTAATAAATATTCAACTTGGACCAAAGGACCAATGAGAAGAGAAATGAAGAAACTACGTGTAAAAAAAAAGGGCTAGGACAATCCTCCATCGAGAAACCACAACCCCTATGCGCGTCTTCAGATCGTTCTCTCGGGGAACAGAGTATAGAATACCAGATTGCAGAGGGAAGCTGATTGCTGCGTTGGAAACCAGGGTTCATTTCTCGGCAGCTACGTTTTCATCTAACTTGACTTTTTCTGTTTCAGTAAATAAATATTCCTAATTTCATGTTTAAAAATTAGTAAATATATGTATGTATAATATATAACTAAACGTAATTTTATAAAACGAAAAGTGACTACCCAGGTGCGAAATTGGGTTGGCAGCCAGAGTTGACGGTCGGCCCGAGGTCGGGCCGGCTTTGGCAACCGAATTATGCTAACCAAGGTTGGCCCAACTATAGCAGTTCGAAGCCACCTTAGTTGGGCCAACGTTAGTAGCCGACATTGGCTTCTAAAATTCACCCGACCGTCGGCCCAACTGTGGCCCAAGGTTGGATCGACGGTCGTTTAGGCTCTGGGAAATCGGCTCGAAATAACCATAACACTACGGACGGCCCGACCCTGGGCGATAGTTGGCCCCACCATCGGCGTAATATTATCCAGTGCAAGTAATCTTGCTGCTGCCGACCGTCGGTCCAACTCTAGCCCAAGGTTGGGTCGACGGTCGTTTAGGCTCTCGAAAATTAGCTCAAAATAACCATAACTCTGCGGGCGGCCCGACCCTGGGCGATAGTTGGCCCGACCATCGGCGTAATATTATCCAGTGCAAGTAATCTCACTGCTGCCGACCGTGGGTCCAACTCTGGCCCAAGGTTGGGTCAACGGTCGTTTAGGCTTTGGGAAATTGGCTCAAAATAACCATAACACTACGGTAATAAGAAATTTTTGAAACAAAAATTTTAAATTATTTATTCAAAAATTATTTTATTTATATTCCCGTTAACAGTTAATTTATTTTAAATATACATGATGTCGCAACATAATAAAAAAGTTAATTATTTTTTTAACTGCTTTGAGCTGTGGCTTATGAGGATGGTTTTTTCATTGACATTCAATTCATTAGGTATAGAGCAATGGGTAAGACTCCCGACTGGTAGGCGATAGATTCACGTATAGATGTAGGTTCGAAACCCCGTAGCGTTAGAAATTTTATTTGTAATATAATGTTTAAAACTGTAATATATGTATTCATTTTAAATAGGACCATTAACCCCCCACATTGTTGTCCAAGGTTGGGCCAACTTTGAAAACAAATGGTGTGCCAACCTTATATTCCGCGGTTGGCTCAACCATGACAGGTATTGTTGGCCCAACTGTGCAAAATATGGAGAGAAGGCGTTATCATTACGCTGGTTGGCCCGACCATTGGCTCACACAGTTGTGCCGACCTTACAAAGGTTGGCCCAACCATGGCCCGACCGACAATTCGCACCTGGGTATATCGAACCGTCAACAGCCACCGCTCTGTGTCCTTGTAAATTCTTTTTGGTCGATCATTCTTTACTGTTGCGAGTATAGGAACGATTCCTATTCTGGACTGGACTCCGTACAGTGCGCTAGAGAAGTCAGACCGTTAACAAGCTGTAATCTCTTTAGTTGCCTAAGGTAGTTAATACCGCGATTGCACTTGAATCAATAACCTAATTTCAAACTCGAATTTTTTTTAAAACGCCAGTTCAGTAATGAATACCTCGATTACCAGCACTAAAGACCCAATTTTTTACTTCCATTTTTCTCCGTGTTATTAGAGTTTCACATTGCCATATTTATTATTTTATTTTAATTATTTTTAATACTGAATGATTAATCAATATTTTTTTCATCTTAATTTTAATGTGAAATGTTCGAAATTGTTGTCTGATCTACTTACACAGTTTTCAAGAGGTTCGACCGGAATTTCTGAATATATTTTATTGAAAATATTAATATTTGGAATATTCTGTGAATTTGAAGCAACTGACAATAATAAAACAAATTTCATACAAATAAAAAAGGAAGCCGATTATTCCCTCTGGCTCAAGAGTTACAGTTATTACATATTTATAAGGTCCGAGAAAAAAATTATTCATAATGGGTGGGGTCCCCTCCCCTCTTCCAGCTGAGAATTATCCATTCGATGGAATCATGTGTGGTCCCTCCCCTTTTCCAACTCGGAATCATTTATCCGATCAATTAGGATAACCGCCATTTTGTTTTTAGGCCACGCCCCCCTAATAACCGCCATTTTGTTTTTAGATCAGACCTATAATGGCCGCCATTTTCTTTTTAGGCCACGTCCCTCGACCAATCCGGAGAGTCCACGTCCCCTCTTCTACCCACAACCCTCCTTTAAGGCCACGCCTCTCGACCAATCACAGGCCGCCCTATGGCCCAGGGTATTTACTCACCTGAAATTTTTGACCCAGCAGTATTAGTTTCTCAGAAGTAGTTTCTCATGCGTATAAGCATTATTATAACATTCAGGGAACATTTTTACACGAAAAGGAACCATTTTTAGGGGATCGAGCCATTTTAGATGAAATAAATAAGGATGTTTTCTAGACCACTTTATTAAGCATACAACAATTACGCGAATTTATTATGAATAATCTTTTTCTCTGTCCATATAAATATATGTATAATAAGTGTGTAGTAGCGGTATACTTTTTATATATAAAATCAAATAATGATGTTCCATAATTTAAGAAAATGAATTTATATAAGGAGAAGAAATTTCTTAATGAAGCAAGCTTCTAGTAAAATTATAATTACTACTGAAAAAATCCAATTCGTAACGAAAATTGCCTTTGGCATATTGAACTGTAACCCTCTTGAGCCAGAGAGAAAAATAGAGAAATGACAGTCAATTTATTTTTTCACAGGGATTTTTACCATTTTTTGGAAGAACAATCTATCAAGTCACTTGGAATATCACAAATATCATATCACATGATATAATTCAATTCAAAATAAATTCAATTTCAACTTTTTTCAATGTTAAGTTCAATTGTTAACTGTTTCAGTTTACAACGCTTAATTCTGAAATATATTACTTTACAATTTTTGGATTTTATATCTTCATTTTTAAACGCAAATTTTCAATGAAAGAATTTAAACATTCATTTTTGAAGACTTAAAGAATGAAAAATTAAAAGTGTTTAAAATTTAAAATTGTTTATAAAAAACGTTTTAAGTTTATCAAACTGTAAATATAAATTAATTAATTATTTTCAAAACTGAACTGTAATTCGTGTGTTAAGAAATCCACAGTTATTATTTTACAATACGATTCTAAATCTGTTCAAAATAAAACAATTGACAGATTTTAATGTTGAAAACTCAACTTTTACCATACAAAAGCCTTAATAATTAAGCAAATTTAAATGTTTGATTGATACTTAATAAAGTATTTTTAACGTAAGAATAACTTAAAAATAATATATTCCTAATTGAAAGCTTTTATTCAATTTAAAATTCCTTTCAAATATTGTCTCAGTCTAAAATATTCAATGTTTAACCCATTCAGTTCGAAATTTTTTCATTCAACAAATTTAAAAATAAGCAATTACAAATCAAATATTCAAAACGAACAAATTTGAAACTGAACTGTTTGAAATAGAAAGCCTTGAGTGGTCAAAATTTCAGAGTGAAATATTTAAACTTTCAACGTTACCATTTTTTTTTGTAACGTTAAATAACAATTGAGAATTATTTATTTGAAAAGACCAAACTTAAAAGAAGTAAAATAAATTTTGGTATTTATTTTTTTCCAATTGCAAGAGGAACTTATTTGGTTTTAAATTTTTATTCCAAGTAAGAATGGAAAGTATTGTATTTTGAACATTTTTATCGAGCTTGAATTGAGGAAATTTTAGTTTTTAATTTTTGTTAAATTGGCAGTGCATTATATATTTTGAAGGTTTTCATTGAGTTGGAAGAAACACATTTTTTTTAACTGAAAGAGGCCATTTTTTTCTTATTCAAGATTTTTATTATGTTTAAGGAATTATTTTTGTATTTTTTATTTTGGTTTGAATTGGAAGAGAGACATTTTTTAAATTCTCATTCATGAGAGTGTAATGTAATCGTCCAAATTTTTTATCTCTGGTTTTTAACGGATCTTTACGTTTCGGCTCTCACAGATTCCGAAAAGCATAAAATTTTGTCGGCGTCTGTCTGTCTGTCTGTATATCGGTCTGTATGTCTGTATGTATGGTTACCTGAATGTTGTAGCCACGCTAACTTTTGAAGGATTTGTCGAATCGAGTCAGCCTTTGATAAGCTTTTTAAGTGTTCAAAAATGAAAAGACGAAAATTCAAAAAGTGAGCACTTTTTGAAAATTTTTGAGACCACTTTTTTTCAATATTTGAAAATTCTATGTACGGTTATTAGTATTAGGCAAAAAGACAAAGCATTTATCCTAATGACATTTTTCGATAAAATCAAAATTATCAGAGTTAAAGCATTTTCAAAATCCCAAAAAACAAACGAAAATTAACATTTTAAGCCGAACAACGCATAAAAAAAAGATGAAGAGATAAAAGTCGTGCAGCTGAAAAAAGATCTACAAATTTGTTACAAATTACTTATCGATAGGATTCGTAGTTTTGGTTTTATTCATGAAAATAACATTAAAAATAAAAAAATTAAATTTTTGAACCAAGGATACAAGCCATGAGAAAAAAATGAATAGACTGAAGTTGCTCATCCAAAAAACAGCTCAAAATGTTTTTTTAACAATTGTTCGATAGGACGCTTAGTTTTTGTTTTAATCGTAAAAAACACATTAAAAATTTAAAAAAAACAGATATTTCCAACCAAAATAAACGATTTTGTGTCCAAGTTTCTTTTAGATGGGAGAGAGTGTTGAAAATTATCCTAATGAAATTTTTTATTTCGATAAAAATTCAAAATGTTATATGCTTTTCAAATTTGGAAACAAAATGTTCCGTTTGATGTTGTTTACATGGTTTTATTTTTTAAAAGCAATCGTCTATATAACCTAACTGTTGAGCGCAAAACGCGAGTATGGCAATGAGAATGTAATCGTCAAGGCCGTAGCTTTGGGAACCCTCTAAGTCAAATTGAAAGAAATATGTTTACTTTTACTTTATGATTGTAGTCTATGAGGGGTTTGAATCACAGGTTTTGATTTGCGCGCTCAAACTGGGTGCATTTTCAGGGCAGCTGAGAATACAAATTAGTGCAAAGTAACCAGTGCAGAAATTGCCCGGGTTGGCCCCACTACAACAAGGTTTCTGGTCGGATCCCGGCCGGGCTACCCCTGGTTGTGTTTCATGGTCGGGAGCCGCCCGGTTACCGGCCAGGCCAACCCTGGTTAGATTTCATGGTCAGGAGTCGGCCGGGCCAAACCTGGTTAGATTTCATTTTCGGGAGTCGACCGAGCACTGGTCAGGATACATTTTTTGTAGAAATTGCACATTTCTTAAGAGCCTTGATATTATCAAAGACGCACTTACGGACTTATTGGATTAGTGAAACAGAATTTAGCTTTTTGAAATTCTTCAAAAGACAACAACATTTATGCAATGTGTATTAGCAGAATTGTTACAATTTTGACAATTTTCTCTGTTTTCAGAAAATTTTTACTCTGTACACTTTCAAATTTACCGCCATGCCTGGCGCCTTCTGCGCCTGGAGTCGGCGTAGACACTTGCAAGTTTTAGGTTTTCACCCCGAACGAGAATGCAAGTTGCATTCATGTCGTGTCGCCTCCGCGAAGTTAAAAAATAAAACCCGGTATTAAAATCAACCTTATTTCAGTAATCAGTTTGAAACCCCCACTTAATACGCGAATAATTATTATTTTATATTAAAGTATATTGTTGTGTATTCATTTTTTCATTTCCTACTTCCTAACCTCAAATCACCACGTGGTTTCCAAAATAAAACAATGGCTAGGAGATTCTAGCATCAGTGGTTGAAACTCTTCTATAATTTAATCGCGAGAATTTGATAACTTGATTCCACATTTAAAGTTCACCGTATTCTTTACAATGAGCCTTAAAAGACATTCCAAGTTACCAATTTCTAACCGTGACGTTTTTGTCCGGATCCCGGCCGGTATCCCCGGCCGGCTCCCGGCTTAAAGTCATCATGGAAAATGAAAATTGTACATTATTTTGTAATATCTGAATAAGCAGTACCAGATCGAGTTAGAGAAATAAATATAATATACATCAGATATAATAGTGTTGAACATAATGTAGAAAAGTTCTAATTGTGGACAAAATCGAGTGCGAAGCACGAGATACGTGATAAGAATGTATTCGTTAAAGCCGAAAGAGCTTCAAAGACCGAGCGCGTAGCGCGAGGTAAATATATCATCGAGCGCGAAGCGCGAGAACCAACAGTCGCGCGCCTTAGGCGCGCTCAAACTTGCAAGCGAAGCGCGCATCGAGAATGTGCCCGCGCAGCGGGCATATTTTTTATTTTTATGATTGTTATAGAACTGGAAGGAAGGAAATTTGTGTTTTAAAATTTTTCTGAATAGAAAGAGGCACTCATTTTGTTTTGAACGCTTTTTTTGCGTTAGAAGAGGTACATGTTTTATTATTGAACAATTTCACTAATGCGAGTTAAAATTGAGAATTAGTTTTCTTTTAGAGCATTTAAAAAGATAGTGTGGATTTATTTTTTTCAACCAGAAATCTTTGAAATGTTCAATTCATAAACGTTTAAAAGTTTAAGTTTTGCAGTTTAATTGCACTTCATTGAAAAGTGTTAAAAGCTTCTATTATATATGTGTAAATGATTGAGAGTTTAAATTATTAATGTTCATATTAAAATTTGTTTAAGCTTCAATTCACACTGCACTAAAGTCGGCGTCAAAAGTACGCGACCCTCACTTTGAACGTTTGCAGCTCGTTCAAAATAAATCGCAGAAAATTTTGGCCAGGTGAACGTGAAAGCTTAAGGTCTCCCGAATTGAAAGATATGT
>CAKNWT010254402.1:0-15912 GCA_932066315.1 Andricus coriarius | reverse complement strand
AATTTAAAATCTGAAAAATTCAATATTTTCCGTACTTAAGGCTTCAAACTTAAAATTGCTCCACTATTAAGGTTTTCAATTTTAAATGAAAGTAAATCTAGAATATACAATAAATCTAGGAATTTCAAACACTATAGATTTTAAATTATCTAATTTCGACCAAAAATTATTCCATTTTGAGCGTCATGAATTAAAAAATGTTCAACTGTTAAAGCGTTGATTTCTAAATTATACAAATAAAAAAATTTAATTCTAAATCAAACAATTTCGCATATTTAATTCTATAAGTATTGCACTTTAAATGTGTTGAAACGTGAAAAAGTGGCTCGCTTGCAAACTTGAAGTAAACATTCAAAACCGTACATTTTCAAATTATGAACGTATAAAAAAATATAAAGCTTTCCTTTAAAAAATATAAAGCTTTAATAAAATATTAATAAAGAATGAAAAAAATGGTAAGAAATAAGGCCACCCCGATACAGCAAATCAGACAAAAAGAATTTTGATATTAACTCAGCAAAGATTTAATTTTATCAACAATCTTTCTTTTTTAATTGTATCAACGATGGCTTCAATTAAATTCTTGAAAAATTCTACACTACAAGGATTTAGAAACAGATCTGCGATGATTTTCAGAGAGATTACTTTTCCCTATAAGGTAAATAAAAATTATCCTACACATCTGGATTAAATATAGTAGTTAAATTAATTTGTATCTTCTTTTCTATTATTTTAGTTTTAAACCCCTTGAGACAAAAAAACCGGTACAGACCTCAACAAACTTTTTTATATTTTGACGGGTCCTTACCTGTAATCCATATGCGACCCCTGTTCCTCATCTTCATTCCAATGCTCGGGCGGTAACCGAGAATAATTCCTATCAAAATTCCTATCCATGTCAATATTACCCCTCGGACTGTCCCTCCTATCAGCCAAACGATCAATCTTAATCGGTGGAATATGCGGTTGGTCCTTCCTATCATGATCCGGATGACCCCTTTCGAATCTCGGGTTGAATCTCCTGTGACGTTCATACATTGGATCCCGATCCATCATGTGATCTCTCGCAGGAACGTTCTTATCAGCAATCCTGTCAATTGATCGATCCCTCGGGAAACGATCGAGTCGGTCTCGATCCACCATTTTATGGACTGGCAAATCCTTATCACCTGGTCTATCGAACCTTCCATCGAAGCGTTGGGAACTTCTATCACGTTCCATAAGTTTCGGATCTCGATCCTTCTCTCTCTCGTTCCTTCGATCCCTTAAATTTCCTTTTTCAATAACAATATCCTTTAGCCTGTCCTTGCTTCTTCGAAATCGCGAACCCTTATCCATAGGGTTCAGAGCCGTTGCAGCCATGAGTGAAGGAATTTCCCTTTCTCTGACTTTCGGGATGTCTTTCTCCCTCTCTCGATCTCTTTGTCTATCTCGACGATCCTGAGGGTCGTCTCGATCCTTTTCACGTTGATCTCGAATTCTCGAGTCTCTGTGATCGTCCCTCAAGTGATCTTTGTCCCGACGTTCCTTGCTCCTCTGCCTGTTTCGATCAGCAGGATAAGTTTTATCATCGAAATCCCTTCCAGGATTCTTCCGATGACTCTCCTCTTGGCTCGAAGAAGGTCGAGCCTTCCCCAGGTCAGTTTTCCTAGGTTCTTCCTTCTCCTTGCTTCTCTCTCGTTTATGAGAATCCCGATCCTTCTTCTCTAATTCTCGAGATCTGCTCGATGTGGAGCGTTTATCCGGATGCTTAGAAGGGGTGTGCTCGTGTTTTGGCCTCGAAGATTTCTCGGGGGTACGACTTCTTCTGGATTTCGTAGACCCGCTATCCTTCGAGTGCTGATGCTTGGATCGGTCGATAGGTGGCGTCCTGGATCGCTTTTCCCTCTCCTTGGATCTTCGTTTGGTTTTATCGTCGACTTTACTCTTCTCGACGCTGGGTCTACTTTTGCTTTTTTCAAACTCCTTAGGCTTCTCTGGGACTTTAGCCTTGGGTATTTCTTTCGTCAAAATTTCTTCTTCTCGGATTTTCTTGTGGTGTTTGTCTTTCTCGATCTCCTTGACTTTAGGCTTTGGGGACTCGCTTCTGTTCCTTTCTTTTGACTTGCTGTTGCTCGACAAATGCGACATGGCTGGGGCTGGAGACTTTGTCCTCGGAACGGAGTGTTTTCTTACAGGAACCGGAATCGGCTTCTTCGCTAGTTTCTCTTCTTTCTTCGTTGCTGCTTCTACTTTGCGTTTCTTCTTAGAAACTACCTTCTCATTCTTTTGCCCTAAACGCTTTAATTTCAACCTGGAAAAGAAATAGAAAAATGTAGTACTAAGCAATTTTAGGCTTGGGCAGAAGCGGTCTGACATGGGACTAAATGGGTGCAATCACCGATAGCCCAGAAGGCATCGAGGGCTGCTCGCGGCGGCCCTTAAAATTATAAAACTAAAGCCCCTCACATTTTGAAAATCCCTTAAATCTTATTAAATTCCTTTTTATACTCTTTGAAATATTATAAAATCACTTCATATCGTTACAATCCCTCGACATCCATTAAAATCCCTTGAAAACCCCGCTAAATTAAAAAAAATCTGATATTGTCTGAAATCCTGGAAATTTATTAAAAATTATAGAATCCCTTGAAATCTTTTAAAATATCCTGAAACTTTACAGATTCAATAAAATCCTTTCAAATCTTCTAAGATTCCAGAAAATTCTTTAAAAACGGATGTTTTTCTTATTTCGTTGAAATTTTTTTAATTTCTTGAAAGTTTCTTGGAAACTTTTAAAATGCTCAAAAATATGTAAAATCTCATGATATTTTATAAAGTTCTTGAAAATGCATTGGAATCCTTTAAAATACAGTAAAATCTGTTTAATTCGTTGATATACCATCAAGTTCTTCAAATCTGTGGTAAATTCCTTGGAATCTTTTGAAAATCTCTTCAAACCTTTGAAATCCCTCAATTTTTGTGAATAAATTATTTAAAATATATTAAAATGACTCAATTCCTGTAAAATCTTATGAAAATTCCTTAAAAATCTTTGAAATCCCTTGGAATCTTTTTAAGTACACTACAATCTTATCAATCCTATAAAATCCTTCGAAATTTTCCGAAATTCTTTCAAAACGCATGCATTTTTTTAAATCCCTTAAATTCATTAAGATCCTTGACATTTTTTTTAATTTCTTGAAAGTTCCTTGGAATCTTTTAAAATACCTTAAAATTTTTAAAATCCCTTGATATTTTATAAAGCTTTGAAAATTCCTTGAAATATTTTAAAATACCCTAAAATCTTTCAAAACTTTCTAAATTCTTGAACTCTACTGAAAATTCTTTGGAATTGTTTAGAATGTCCTAAAATCTTTAAATCCCTATAAATCTTTGGAAATATTTGAAAGTCTCTCCAAACCTTTGAAATCCCTCAATTCCTGTGAATAAATTTTTTGAAATCCATTAAAATATTAAAACATTCTCTTGAAATCTTGTTTAATTCCAGACAAAACTGATAATTTTCCTTGAAGTCCCTTGAAATATTTGAAGTCCTATGAAATCCTGGGAAATTCATTAAAATACCTTATTAATAGACATTAAAATCCCTTATTGAGAGCTTTTACAATCCCTAAAATTATTGAAATCGTCGGAAGTTTGATCAAATCCCTTAAAACTGCTTGAAATTTTGGAATTCCTTTGGAATCTTTTAAAATATACTAAAATCTTATAAATCATTCGAAATTTTCTGAAATTCTTACAATACTTTTTTTTAAACCCCTTAAATTCATTAATATCTTTAAAAAAATTTCATTAATTAAAAGTTCCTTAGAATCTTTTAAAATACCTTAAAATATTTCAAATCTTTTGAAATCCCTTGATATTTTATTAGGCTCTTGACAATTCCTTGGAATCTTTTAAAATACCCTAAAATCTTTAAAATCCTTTGAAATTCTTGAACTCTATTGAAAATTCTTCGGAAATTTTTTAAATATTCTAAATTGTTTAAAATGCCTAAAAATCTTTTCAAATACCTTGGAATATTTGAAAATCTATTCAAACCTTTGACATCCCTCAATTCATGTGAATACATTCTCTGAAATGCATCAAAATATTTTAAAATCCCGTGAAATTACATGAAATCTGATAATATTCATTAAAGAAATCCCTCGAAATATTTGAAGTCGTATGAAATCCTTAGGGATCCTGGGAAATTCATTAAAATACCTTATTGCGAGCCTTTAAAATCACTTTAACTTGAAAGATTTGGAAATCCCTCGGAATCTTTTCAAATATATTAAATCTTATAAATGTAAGAGAATATTCTTTAAAGCAGAACGGAACTGTGGAAATCCCCTGTAATTCTTTGCATGTTATAGGAATATTATAAACTGTTTAGAAATTTTCTTTGGAATTCTCGGAAGTCCCTTGGATTGATAAAAATACCCTCAAACCTTTTAAATCTTATGAAATCCTTCAAAATCCTTACAAATTTGAGGAAATTCTTTGCAATACCAAAAAATGTTATTGAATTTCTCAAAATCCATTGAAATCTCTAAAATAATATTAAATATTTTTATAAATTCTTGTGAAAATCCTTCAACTACCTTCAAATCTTTTTTAATTCCCTAAACCGTCTGAAAGCATTGCACACTCGTTAAAACAATTAAAATCCTAGGAATTCCCTTGCAAGCTGTTAAAATCCTTTGCAATACTTTTAAATCCCTGGAGCTTTTTCAAATATTTGACCTCTTTGAAAAAAATTCTGTGGAACCGCTTTTATTGCCGGTTGGTGAATCCCAGTCCGCTTCTGGTCTTGGAAATATTTGACTTACGGGGAGTGGGCAATATACTTACTTCTTCTTTCTCTCTTTCTCTTCGTTGTAATCTGGAGACACGCTGTGATGCTTGACCTTCTTAAGTTTCTTGACTTTCTTGCGCGAATCGGAAGTCGATGTCGACGATGAATCGTCGCTACTCGAACTGCTGCTGCTACTGGAGGAACTGGAACTGCGAGAACTCGAGGATGAGCTCATAACCTTCTTCTTGAACTTGGTCTTATCCTTTCCATGAACTTCCTTGTCCTTCTTCATTTGTATTTCTAACTCTCTCTGCAAAAGTTGTCGACGTCTCTCCAGGACTTTCTCGTCTTCGTACTCTAGGTCCGTCTGGTTCCACTCTTCTAAATTTAAGTCGGGACTGTGCGACGCCTTCTTCAGAATTTTAGATGTAAATCGCTTGAATAGATCTTCATTAAGCTAGTGGTTTATAAGAATCAAATTGATCGCATTACTGGGTATATTTTCTTTAGACGATTCCGAAACAGCCAGTTAAGCTTTCACACTTCAGAAACCTTCCAGTTTTAATTCCAAATTTAAGTAACAATGAAACGTCGTCAAGAGGAAGAAACTAAATACAAGGCGTTATCTTCTTCTTTTATACGCAAGAGATAATTTTCAACTATTTTTACAGGACGACGTATGTATTTACAGATATGATCAAGTTGTCTAGTGATCAGCCTATTTAAAATTGAAATGAGCAAGGATCAAGTCATTTTGTCAATTACTTAAGAAGATATTGCAAAAAAAGTTAAAGTTCAATGTTTTCTTAAAATTTTAATGAAATCTAATATAATAAACATCATTTCATAGGAATTTTTTTTATAGAATCGCACTAAAATACCATTATTGTGAAAAAGTTTACTTGCATGGTCAACATGTTTAAAGTTGAAACAATAATGTTGGAAAAATTTAAATATTTTTTCTGCTGAAAGAAGTACTTTTGGTAAAATATATGAAATGAGTAATCATAAGGTTTCTATCAAATTTATTTAAATTATATATTTAATCGATTTTTATTATTATTTTCCTACAGATGAGATGTCTTTGAATTTTTACAAATTTTTGGTTTCAACGTTGTAAAATGTTTATATTAGATTTTATTATAATTTTAAGAAAATGTTGAAATTTGCACTATTTTTACAATAGATTCATTAAAAATTGACCACATGCCTTCATCCTGGCTGATTTTATCGTACAGAATTCTGATAGCTTTCAATATATTTGAGTGCACAAATTTTAACTCATTTAATTAACATTAAAAAAACTTATGATCGGTACTGTATAGTAGAGTGGACCGAAAACCCCTTTTTCTCAAGTAGTGTTAGTAATTAGTTACTAACTTTAGTTCGATTGAATAATGTCTTCTTTTCTGTGTGTGTTTGTGCAAATTCAAATTTTGGAAAATTACAATAATGCGCTATGAGCCACAAAATTATGTTGAATTTTCTGTAGTTACAGTTTTTGGTAGTGAATAATAATGTAAAATTAGAAAATAAAAACAAAATTTGTTTTCAAAATAAAACTTCTCTAAACATGTGCATGAAATTTCTTCAGCTTGAATCAAAGGAGCACGCCATTCTTTCGTTATCATATGAACAAAAATTCGTGATGTGCAAGATCTAAAAATTACTCAAAAAAGGCCAAATTCATCATTTTCAAACCAGGATTTTTTTAATGGTAAAAAAACAATGGTATGTTTCTTCTGTGACAGCTGAAGAAATGTCAAGAACATATATTTTTTCATACAAATGTGCAGTTAACACAATCCAAAAGACTTATTTTTTTACACATTAAAAAAAAGTTCTAACTTGAAAACAAATTTTGTTTTTATTTTCTACATAATTTCTTGGCCAATATGAATTTTTGTTTAATTTTCCAAAATTTGAATGTTCAAATTCCTACACAGGACAGAAGATATTATCTGATCGAAATAAAATTTGGAGGGCTATTACTGTTGGGCAAATACAATTTTTAACCACTATTAGAATCCGCTACTCGAAAAATTTTTCTCAGCTCACTCTATTGTGCAACAATTAGATTTTCCTCTTTCTGATTCTAGGCTAAACAATAAAAAGATAAAGTAGAAAAAAGAATTGTCCATAAAAGAACAAAATTCCCTATCCTAAATAAAATTCACTGTTTTTTTCCGGTCAAATAACATTCCCGGGGTTTTCTCGATTTCTCGGTACGCTAGACACCTTGATAATTGATTTGTAAATTAAAAAGGTTGATAAATAAAAATAATTAACGCCAAAAAATTTCTGAAGCACTGCAACATTCTTTTTCAAATATTAAACACCTTTTGAAAACAGTTCTTCAAGCCTTCATGAAATGACATGAATATGCTGTTCAAAAATGTTATTGCTGAAATAATCGGCGATCCAGAAAATTAATATTTTGAATGGAGAAATTGAAGTTATGTATAAACGTTAATGTAGTAAATACACAAAGTTTTAAAATCTGTGCATTTGTGAGAAAAAAACCCAGAAATTGACACGATGAATTGAATGTTATACCACTAAAGATAATAAGTGCGTTAAGATATTTAAAAATAAAAGAAGCAAAACAATTATATGTTAGTGAATGAATAAAATGCATGCGATGAATGTTTAAGAGCAGCAAAACGTGTCTTACCAACGTAGCATTCGTTGTTGCATTATCCTTTTTCGCTCGTTTGGATGGACTAATTAAAGTATGAGTATTTGCATACCTGTTAGGAAAAATAGACATTTCAAGATTTTAGGTTTTTGATGAATCATTATATTTTGTTGCAAAATTGTACATTAAAACCCAGTGATCTTTAAATGGTTTTCGGATAAGAATTCATAACCCTGGGTAAGTTTAAATATATTCTCAAGTACAATTGTTTATAAGAATTTAAACATTTCTTCGAGCAAATGTAAAATGTTTAATCTTCATTAATTCTGCACTAAAAATAAATAATTATCGCTCTAAACATTACACACGAGGTTCACTAAAATTAATAAAGAAGACAATTAAATAGCTCCCAAATGATAAAAACTTTAATTTCAGTGACACTAAAGATCCCTGGTGAATTTTGTGGAGTAAAACATTAAAACTGATTTAGAAAAGCAACAAAATATTAATAGACTTACTTGCAGTTTTTTCCATATGAACAACTGCCGTTAACTGCCCAATTTCTACAAAAATCCGAAGAATTTTGGGTATTGCTAACGTTTGCTGGTTTAGTTCCCAACCTTTCAAAAACACTCGGACGCCGAGAGTCAATATTACATTTGGTAGTCTCAACTGTTATTTTTCTTATATTTGATTTTGACATATTATCACCATAAAACGATCGTATTTCGACAATCGAAGTACATAACTGCAGTATGCAAATGCTCTTTTCGATTTGGATTTTAAAGAGGTCGAGCCTTCTGTCTCGAGTAACGACTTGTGTGAAAATTAAAAAATTAAGCTAACCCAGACGAACCTAACCTAATAATGAATTTTACAACTTGATTTCAACCATGAAAACACGACATTACGACAAATTTCTTTATAAATAGGACCGATGATATTAATTGATATTAATCCACGATATCGCGAAAATTCAATTTCTTGTTTTTACCATTTTTCATCGTGGTTAATAAACTTTTTTAGACGCCCGACTTGATTTGACATAGAGTAGTTTGACACTTCTTCGCTTGAAAAGCACCGCCATCTTCTGGAATTTTCTGAACACCAACACGATTTTCCACGCATGCGCACAAGCGGAAAACTTAAAGAGCGCGACGTTTAAACAGTTAGAAATTATAGGAAAGGCCAAATTTAAAAATTATTACCAGGCATTATTGCTCTGAATAAAACAATTTTGAATTTGAGAAATAAATCATTTTTAAAAGTTAATTTACAACTTTGATAAAAAAAACGACGGAAAAACTTTCTTCTTCTCACTCTAACATGTGACAATAGCATAAGTTTATCTATTCTAGAAATTTTCGAGATATTTCTCAGAAAATGTAATTAGTAATTAATTCATATTTTAGACTTTACAATTTTTCCCTTATTCCCCTCTTTTCCCCTTTTTCAAAGAATTCTTCGTTTTCTCCCTGTTTTCAAGAAACTTCCCCTTTTTCTCGTTTTGATAAAAGTTCTACTATTTGGTTAAAAATTTAATTATTTCGTTAAAATGCAATCATTTTTGGTAAAAAATTCAACCACTTGGTTGAAAGTTGGAATACTTTGTTAAACATTTTTTTAAAGATTTATCTCTGGCTGAAAATTGATCTATTCTATTATCTAGCATTTATTTTCTTGATTAAAAACTCATCTTTTATGTTGAATGTTAATTGAAAATGAATGTATTTTGTTCAAAATTTGTTTTCTTGGAAGAAAATGAATCTTCTGAGTTGAAAATGGATCCTTTTTGATTAAAAATATAACTGTTCAGTTGATAATTAATCTGTTTTGTCTGAAGATTCAACTATTTTGTTGAAAATGTGTCTTTTTTGTTTGAATTCAACTGTTTTTTATTTTGAAATAAAATATTTTATGGTGAAATATCATCGATTATATGTTTTATTGAGAATTTACCCTTTTTATTGAAAAAAAAACAACTACATGGTTTATATTTAAACTGCTTTTTAAAAAATGTAGTTTTTTGGTTGTAGATTCATAATTTTAGCTGAAAATTCATATTTTCGGGTTAAGATTTGAACTTTTTTGTGAAAAAATCGTCTTTTCGACTTGAAAACTAATCTATTTGTTTTAATTTTTCCGGTATCTTAGAATGTTAATGTACTGTAAGCCTTTTCCGGTCTATTTATTAGAAAATTCATCTTTTTGGTTGAAATATTACCTTTCTAACTGAAATTGGTTGTTATTCTTTTTGTTAAAAATTATTTTTTCTTATCTGAAAATTTAACTATTCCATTTTTGGTTGTAAATTTATCTTTCATAAGTTGAAAATTCAACTATTTTATGGAAAATTGGTCTTTTTTGTTAGAAAATTAATTATTTTTTTAATTGATCTTTTTGGTTGATGATTGAACTATTTGGTTTTAAAAATGTCTCTTTCTTGATTTAATTCGACTGGTTAAAAATTCGGCGTCTTTTTTGAAAATTAATTTTTTAAACTTAAGATTTGATAATTCCATTTTTGGTTCAAAAAATATCTTTTTCGGTGGAAAATTCAATTATTTGGTTTCAAATTTATGTTTCTTAATTGAAAATTCATCTATTTGGTTAAGGATTCAACTATTTCGTTACAGATTAGTTTTTTTTTCGTCCAATTCAACTACTTAAAATTAGACTTTTGGCAGAAAAGGTATCGTTTCTGGACGAAAATTCAACTGTTCTTATTGGCAGAAAAGTCATCTTTCTTGATTGAAAATTAATTTTTTAAATGAAAATTCAACTCTCTTCTACAAAATTCGTATTTTTGAAATTAAAATTCAACTATTTGCTTCAAAATTGAACTGCTTTTGGTTGAATTTTAATATTTTTACATTCGCATCAGAGAAGGTATTAGATTTGTGTAAAATTTGACCCATCCCCCGTTTTTGTCAAATGTCTACGTTTTGAGACCTTCTGAACACAAAAAACAGGTTTTGGCGGATGTGTGTGTCTGTCTGTATGTCTGTATGTCTGTGTGTCTGTCTGTATGTCTGTATGTCTGTATGTCTGTATGTATGTGGGTATGTAGATTTTTAGTTTGTTAGCACGATAACTTTCGAAAGAATTGACAGATTGGATTGGGCTTCGGTATACTCTTTAAGTGTCCTAAAATGAAGGTCAAGTTCGTTAGCCAGCCATTTTGGATACAAATTCAAAATGTGAGCACATTTTGAAAATTTTTGAGAACACTTTTTTTCAATATTTAAAAATTATATGGACGGATATTAATAATACTTAAAATAGCGAACAAAATATTCTAATGACTTTTTTTGATAGAAAAAAAATTACCGAAGTTATAGCATTTACAAAATTCCAAAAAACAAATGAAAATTAACATTTTAAGCCAAAAAACGCACGTCATGAAAAAAAGTCACGAGGTAAAAATCGTTGCTTTTTGAACACCCTACAATATTGTCATAACAACTTTTTGAATTTTATGAAAAATCAAAAATTTTAATTTTGATGGCACAAAAAAATAATGAAACATAAAAAATTTAATTTTGCGGTCAAACTATGCAAGAAACGGAAGAGAGTGACAAAACAAAAATTGTGCATATAAAAAAGATCTACAAATTTGTTATTGATCACTTTTTGATAGGATGCGTAATTCTTGTTTCATTCATAAAAAATAGCATGAAAAGTAGAAAAATTAAATCTTTGGAAAAACGACACAAGGTACGTATAAAGATAAATAGAAAAAAATATGCATTCAAAAAAGATCTACAAATTTATTAGCAATCACTTTTAGATCGAATGTGCAGTTTTTGTTTTAATCTGAGAAAATAAAATAAAAAATGAAAGAATTAAATTTTTCGACAAACGACACAAGCTATGAAAAAAAATAATAGACAAAAGTTGCTCACACAAAAAAGAGCTATAAAAATTTGTCATAAATAATTTTTTAAAATATGCGTAGTTTTTGTTTTAATCGTAAAAAATCGCATTAAAAATAAAAAATAAAATCTTTGGAAAAACCGTACAAAAGACAAAAAAAATTAATATACAAAAGTTGTTCAACCAACAATGATCTACAAATTTTTTATAAACTTTTCTTATAAACATTTTCTGAGAACCAGTAGGATGCGTATTTTTGGGTTGGTTTAATAAAAATTTTTTTTTTGTATAGGATGAGCACTTTTTTCAATTATAAAAACAAGACAATGAAAATACGTATGTTTCAATACCAATGCATATTATGAATTGTAATAATATAAATTTATTGAAATGATACATTTTTCAAGGTAGTTGAGAATAAAATTTAATGCAAAATAAGAAAAAAATATTGAAATGATCATGATAAATAAAATTTGTACTTTATATTGCAACATATGAATAAGGAATCCCAGGAATTTGATATCAAAGTGTTGAACATAATGTAGAAAGGTTCGCACTTCGGACCAAATCGAGTGCGAAGCACGAGATACGTGATGAGAATGTGTTCGTTAAAGCCGAAGGAGCTTTAACAAAAGAGAATTCACAATCACGAAATTACAGTTGTCGATGCTGTGACCTTTAATTTGAAAAGGTCTCTAAACAAATGTGTGGCAATACAATGACCGAGCGCGTAGCGCGAGTTAAATACATTGTCGAGCGCGAAGCACGAGTTACATATATTATCGAGCGCGAAGCGCGAGAACCAACAGTCGCGCGCCCTAGGCGCGATCAAACTTGCGAGCCGCGCGCGTAGCGCGCTATGAGAATGTGCCCGCCCAGCGGGCAAATTTTTTATTTGAAAGTTCGACCATTTGTTTGGAAATGCATTTTTGTAGTTTGAAAATTCAACTATTATGATATTCATATTTTTTTGGTCAAAAATTCAACTGTTTTGGTAAAAGTTCGTCCTTTTGGATTGAAAACTCATCTTTTATTGGAGAAAAGTTATCGCCCTCGGTTAAAAATAAACATTTTTGTTGAAAATTCAACTGTCTTCGAAAAAATTCGTCTTTTTTGCTTGAAAATTTAACTATTTGGTTAAAAGTTCAACTATTTTGTTAAAAATTCTTCTTTTTTTTTTGCTGGAAAGTTAAACGATTTGGTTGTTAACGCAACTGTTTGGTTAAAAATTAATGTTATTTTATTTTTTTGAAAAGTCATCTCTTTTGCCACAACATTTTTTCCAATGGAAAGGTGCCCTTGATTGAAGAATTCGAATTTAGATGAATAAAGTTTGAATGAAGGAAAATTCTTGCCGGAAAATGGAGTGTGTATCTCACCTAATTGCCCCGTTAGCGACAGGTTTCGGAAAATTCTGACCAATCAGAAAGCAGATGGTGGGAAAGAAAGGGTTGTGATTGCCTGAGGTCAAAAGAGACAGTATTTTCGACCAATCGGAGCCGTTGAGCATATGATGAGGATGAGGATTTTTCCTCGGGAGTGCAGTTGCATCTGTGTTCGTGACAGTGGTGAGTGGTTCAGTGCAGTGCATGTTCAGTGGTCATGGGCGGCGATGAACTGCAAAAGGCTGTATTAAATTATTACTATGCAGTAAACGTATTTTTCCCGATACTGAATGCCCCTCAAGCGTGAAAAGGATTCTAAATTTGTACGAGGAGACGAAACTGGTAAAGGTGTTAAAATCGCGAGTCAAGGCAACGACCTAGAAGCTCGGTTGATGAGCGAGTTATCTTTGCAATAAAAGTCACAAGATACTGCGATCATCTGCCTTGTAAATGAACGTCTAAAAAGGTACATCAGGACCGCAAGTGCCTATAGCAGGCCTAGCAGCAACTGCGTATATTAATCCAGGTTTCAATTGAATGGTGAGTCCGCTGTTTACGTCAAATGACGCCCACGTCACCTCTTAGCTAGATAGGTTATATCTGTAATTTTGAGTCGTTCTCTCTCGTTTATTGATTTACAACGGAGATGTAACGGACTTGTTTTTCGCGATGCCAACGTTTTCCCTAGCTTTTTGCTTTTTCGGGTCCTCTCTCGCGTTTTATGATTTTGGATCTTTACATTCTTGAGTGTTTACGACGTTTTTTGACTTCAGTGACTTTTCCCTGTTTGGAGATAGGTGTATTCGTGCGTGACAGGTATATGTTTATTAGAAGTGCTTTTGTTACAGTATTTTTCTCTTCATTTTCCCTTTTGGCACTCGTGGTGATAGATAGTGATATCAATTACGTGATATCAGTGGGGATCATATTCGAGAAACGTGAGTAATTTAAGATAGGTTAGGGTATTCGGGGAATTACGGAATGAACTCTGTAACCTTCGTTTCCACCTGGTTAGTTTTATTTGAGTTTTTTACTGTCATTTTGTGATCTTGTTGGCTAATTACTTATAACCGATTTAATAATACACTAGAATTTGATGGGTTTATGATTAATAATTCATTATGCATTCACATTATTGTTTTGCATGCTCGATTTCAAAATGGTTTATATTTGGTCCTTTGGTTTTAGTTACGTTATCTTCAATACCTGTTGCTTCTAGTCTGTAAAATATCACTTCTCTTTTTGAAAAAAATGCTCAGTGCAAGTTTATGTTTTTAAATTAGAAATTTAAATGCCTGAAAATTGGAATTCTCAAAGTGGCTGAGGATATTCCTACTGGTCGGATACCAGATACTTTTGCTTTTCGTCCGGCCTATAAAACATAACCTCTACGGAGAATGATAAGATTTTAAAGAGGATAATAATTTGTATTTTTTCAACAATTACACAGTGTCCACCTACTTGGAAAGCTTGAAATTGTCAGGGAATTTCTATATACCTGAAAAACCCTGGAAATGTCGGGGAATTTTGTTTAAAGTCACGGAATTTTTTCAAGAGCGTGCCTAATTTTTTTAAATTGTTAATATAAAATTAATATAAATTATTATAAAATTGAATAGAAATGATTCTTCACTTGTAAAAGTAGCTTTGTATTACTGTATTTAACTAATTTTTTGTTTCAAACTAATTTTTTTAACTGAAATTTTAACTGGGTGTTCTATTTTTGGTTAAAAATTTATCGTTTTTTTGTTGAAACTTTAAGTATCACGATTCATGCATTTGGTTGAAAATTCGTTCTTTTTGGTACAAAATTAACCATCTTGCTTGAAAATTCATCTATTTGCTTGAAAATTTAACTTATGTTGAAAAGTCGTCTTTCATGGAAAAATGAGCAATTTTCATGAAAATTCGTTTTTCCTATAGCTGAAAAATCATTTTTTTTATTGAAAATTTAACTTTTCCAGTTGAAACTTGGCAAGATTACGATATCCGTGGCGACAAAGTTTTAAGGCTGATTCGTATAGGATTTTTGGCGAGAAACACGAATCTGACATTTTTAAATCGATATCTCGAATAGTTTTCGAGATATCGAATTTTTTATGGTAAAATTATTGACTTTTGTTTTTGATTAAACTAATTTCTGAATATCGATTTTGATGGGATTTTTTGCGAGAAACACAGATCTGAAATTTCTAACAATTATATCTCGCAATTAGGTCACGAGATATTCTTCCATTTATATTAAATAAAGAACTTACTTGTTTAAAAATATGAATTATATTTTCATTCTTTCTGTGACCAGTTACAGGGGCGACTTCCCGCCCCCAGGCGGCGTTGGAAAAGGGGTAGGGGTGTGATCTTTCATTATTTCTGTGACCAGTCACAGGGGTGCCTTTCCGCCCCCCACAAGGCGTTGGAAAAGGGGTAGGGGTGTGACCTTTCATTATTTCTGTGACCAGTTACAGGGGCGCCTGTCCGCCCCACGAGGCGTTGGAAAAGGGGTAGGGGTGTGACCTTTCATTATTTCTGTGACCAGTTACAGGGGTGCCTTACCGCCCTCACAAGGCGTTGGAAAAGGGGTAGGGGTGTGACCTTTCATTATTTCTGCGACCAGTCACAGGGGCGCCTTCCCGCCCCTACGAGGCGTTGGAAAAGGGTAGGGGTGTGACCTCTATTATTCGATTATTCAATTTACCAGAAAAAAATCTGTATCTCGAAAGCTATTACACAAATCGATTTAAAAATTTCACATCCGTGTTTCTCGAAAAAAATACCATCGAAATTGATATTCAGAAATTATATTAATCGAAAATAAAAGTCAATAATTTTAACATAAAAAATCGATATATCGTAAACTATTCGAGATATCGATTTAAAAATTTCGGATCCGTTTTTCTCGCAAAAAATTCAATCGAAATCGATATTCAGAAATGATTGTAATCAAAAATAAAAGTCAATAATTTTAACATAAAAAATCGATATATCGAAAACTATTCGAGATATCGATTTAAAAATTTCAGATCCGTTTTTCTCGCAAAAAATCCCATCGAAATCGAATTTCAGAAATGATTGTAATCAAAAACAAAAGTCAATAATTTTAACATAAAAAAATCGATATCTCGAAAACTATACGAGATATCGATTTAAAAATTTCAGATTCGTGTTTCTCGCCAAAAATCCTATAGGAATCCACATTAAAACTTTGTCGCCACGGATATCGTAATCTCACC
>CAKNWT010254394.1:0-10173 GCA_932066315.1 Andricus coriarius | reverse complement strand
TTAAAAGTTAATTTTTTAAATTGAAAACTTAACTCTTAACTTAAATTAACTTAGCATAAAGCTGGCAACCAACACAAATAAGTATTTCAGTTTTTTTTAAAAGATTAATTCTTAACGAAAAATGTAATAGTTGATATTTTAACCAAAAAAGATTTTCATTTTAAGCCGGAAACAGTTGAATGCACTAAAAAGAACGAAGTTCCCGCAAAATAGTTGAATCCTTGAACCAAACTGTTGCATTATGAACGATAAAGATGAGCTTTCTACAAAGCAGTTGAATTTTCAAACAAATAGTTACATTTTCAAAAAAAAATGAATTTTCACCACAGACGAATAATTTTCTACAAAAAAAAAGGAATTCTCAACAATTGGAAAAATTTTGTAACCAAATAGTTAAATTTTCAATAAAAAAAAGATTGACTTTTTACCAAAAAAAGAAGAATTTTCAACAAATTTCATAATTTTTCAACTGCAGATAGTTTGAACAGTTGATGTGATGTTAGTCCAAATTTTATTTGAATAATATTAAATTTTTTTCGTTTCGAAAATTTTTGTAAATTAAATAGTACAATTGATTAATTGAAAAAGATCATTTTTTAACCAAATTTTTTTTTATTTTTCAAGCCAAAAAGATGAATCTTCTATAAAACAGTTCCGTTTTCAACCTAAAAATATGAATGTACATCACAAAAAATGTAATAGTTGATATTTCAACAAAAAAAGATTTTAATTTAAAATAAAATAACACCTGAACCAAAAAAAAAAACGAATTTTCAACAAACATCTTGAATCCTCAACTACAACAGAACAAGTTTTAACCAAACATTTGAATTTTGAACAAAAAAATTAATCTTCTGCCAAAAAAGAAGACGTTTCATCAAAATACATAATTTTTCAACCAAACAGTTAAATTTCCTGCCAAATGGTTAAATTTTCGAGCCGAGAATATGAATTTTCATTAAACAAGTTAATTTTCCAAAGAAACGGTTCAATTCTTAACCAGAAAGTTGCATTTTTAACCAAAAAAAGTGCTACCCGAAAGAGATGAATTTTCAACAACAAAAAAATGTTGGTTAAGAAGGAAAAAAAAATTGCAATCAAATCGTTCAATTTTGAGTCAAATTTTATTTTATTATTTTGTTATTGGGTTCTATTAATTCCGAGATTAATTCATTTCGCATTTGAGTGGGAAAATGCGAAAAAGATGGTTGCTTTCGGGTTCGATTCCCGCCTCGCACTCTGAAAATTTCTAAGAAATTTGAAATGACTTCGAGAGATTTAACATATTTTAAAGATTTTAAGGGATTTTTAGGGTATTTACAAAGTTTCAACGAATTTTAAGGGATTTTACAATATTTGGGAGATATAAAGAATTTCAAAAGAAATTCAAAATTCCATAAGATTATAATGAATTTCTATAGATTTCAAGAGATATTCAAAAATGGGAGAGTTTTCCAGGGATTCAGAGGATTTTTTCAGAATTCCAGGATTTTAAATAGTTTTTCGTGGATTTCAAAGGTTTCAAAGGTATATTTTGAAAGATTTCGAAATGTTTCAAGGGGCTTTATCGTATTTTATGAGGTGTTACGGGATTTCAGATAATGTCAGGAATTTCAAAGAATTCTAAAGAGTTTACGGTATTTTAAAATATTCTAAGGAATTTAACGAGGTTTCTAAATTTTTAAGTGTTTTCAAACTGTTTCCTAGGAGTTCAGAAAATTTCAAAGGATTTAAAAAAGTTATCTAGGATATTAATGATATTAAAAATATTTCGAGGGATTCCAATATATTTCTGGTAAAACTTAGGGAAATAATTAAATTTAATGGAATTGCAATGTTCTTTTAGGAATATCTAAGAATTACTACGGGTTTCAAAGATTTCAGATATTTCAAGGTATTTCACCATGTTTGAGGTAATTTAGGACTTCAAAAGATATCATAAGATCTTGAGGTATTTCTACGGATTTTAATGGATTCAAAAAGATTGGCGAGCTTGCCTGGAATTTTTAGAGGAGCTGATCAGATTTCAAGGGATTTCAAAGAGCTTAGATTCTTTTTAATTCCACTATTTTTAATTCCTTCAATGAGTTGAAGCCTGAATAAAGATTATACTTAATCCTTAAACTAAAATATCAAATTGAGTCAATTGTTAGGTAAACAGTGGAAGTTTTGGACATAAATTCACTCAGAGAATTTTCCTCTTGTGTGAAAAGGATGTTTGTTGGCACAGGTGGAAGTTCTTTTTAAACTTAAACTTACGGTTAAGAGAATTTTCATTTGTCTCCAAAAGAATCTTTTTGCAGCAAACATTTTTTTTTTGCGACAAACTTCACGTAATCTTGCTGCCAAATAATTCCGTTTGTGTAAAACAGATTTTCTCGTGGTTCAAAACAAAACAGGCAAGAGGACGATGGTTTTGTTTCAAGACAAGTTTTTCTCTGAGTGTTCCTACCTTATCGACATCGAGACCATTCAACAGCTCAAGTGATTCATGTCTGTGCTTGGTTTTTATAATGTTTGAAGGTTTTGGATGGCCTTTCGAGAACATTATAAAAACTTAGCACGGACATGAACTACTTTAGCTGTTGAACGGTCTCGGTGTTGATAAAGTAGGAATTTCTGGTCAGAACGCCCCCTGCATATCTACTATTGTTATACCATGTGATTTCTGTTAAATAAGATTACGAGTGTAGTGAAATAAGTGGTTGTAACTAAGTGTTTAAGGTACCATCGAGAGTGGTAGCTCAGGTCAATGATAATTGCCCTGTCGTTATCCTAACTGCTTGAGCGTTTCTTGACCAGAGGAAGAAGTTGTTTGCGAGTGAACGGGGTGTCGTAATCGAGAGATATCTGGTATACATTGCTATTTCCGGAAGGAAAAGTTAGAGAAGAACTTAGAGGCACAGAGGGCATCGTAGATTGGTTCGGAAAGTGTAATAACTGTCTTCTGAAGCAGCTGCTGAGGTTGTTTCTATCACCCCAAATTGGAATTCGTTCTTCTATTTAGTCAATATAGGTTCTCTCCAGGAAATGAAAATGAAAAACTATACTTACAGCACCAGGATGAATATTATCTGCATAATACCCACTAGAATTTCGGCAATTAGCATGACGCCCATTGTCCAAAGGAGAGCCTCAGGCATTTGGACGCTTAACTTCAATAGAAGGCCAGAAAATAAATGTTTTAGACCGTTTCACAAGAGGGGTTTGGTGAGAGGAAGCGAGAAGAGTGCACATTCGTAGGAGACAAGGGAAGTATACGTAGATGCGTGTAGGGTGAGCAAAGGGTAAAGGAAGAAGAAAGAGGAATGTATTCTCTTTCTGGAGAGTGAGAGAAAGAGAGGGTTGGTCGACCGAGGCTGTCCGCAATTAAAATAATTCCCTTTCTGCCTGCAGCCGAGCGGAAAGAACTTACCAGCACCCTCGCGGTACCCCGTGGGGGTGTGCAACCTACCCCCTTTTTTCCCACCCCCCCTGACCCTTTCCTTTCTCGTCGCGGTCCTGGTAAGCATAGCTATTTTAATTGTCCTCCGCTCTCTGGCCGGGATGACCAGCACCGGGCTAGCCTGGAATGAACGCATCCCCTCTAACGTTCCAACCCCTTAGAGTATGTGGCTCTGTTATGCTTTACTTGCTAGAATCGCGATTGGGGGAGTGATTGCGTTGTCTAGGGTAGTTGCTCTTGCGCAATTTAGCACGCCCAAGGAAATGACCACGGGGAGAGGTCACAGGGGCCGGGAAATATTTTTGCTGGAGATCATCCTTGGAAGCTTCCACAATTGCTTCATATTGACAGGATGGCCACAGATTAGTAGGGAAAACCTGGAAATCAGGGAAAAGTCAGGGATTAAAAAAAAAACTTTATATAAGACAAGGCTTTTTTTTAAATGCACAATAAGTAACTATCAAGAATATTCAGAACTGCCACACAGTCACTTTTAGTCACTTTTCTAAGAGTAAGTCTCCATAGTTAGTTTGTACATTCTCATTCTAATGAGAAGGTATTAGTTTTATGTAAAATTTGACTTTGTCGGTTTTCATCAAATCTCGACGCTTTGAGACCCCCTGAGTCAGAAAAAACGATTTTTACGAAGGTGTCTGTCTGTATGTCTGTGTCTGTCTGTCTGTCTGTATCCTGTAGGCACGATAACTTTCGAACGATTGATCAGATTGGATTGTGCTTTGGTAAACTTTTTCAAGACCTAAAAAAAAAACACGAGTTCGTTAACCAGCTATTTTGGATGAAAATTCAAAAAGTTAGAGCATTTTCAAAATGGTTAAGACCACTTTTTTGAAGATTTAAAAATTCTATGTGCGGCAATTCATAGTACTCAAAAAGACGAACGATCTATCCTAATGCCTTTTTTCGACCTAAAACAAATTACTAGAGTTATAGCATTTTCAAAATAAAAAATAAAACAACAAAAATGAACATTTTAAGCCAAACAACGCACGGCATGGAAAAAAGTCTTGAAAGGAAAAACGTTGCTTTTTGAAAGCCCAAGAAGATTATCACAACAACTTTTGGAATTTTGTCGGAAAATGAAAAATTCAAATTTTGATCGCACAAAAAATAATTAAAATTAAAAAATTACATTTTGCGGTCAAATTATGCAAGATACAAAAAAGGATGTATAGACAGAAATTGTGCCCACAAAAAAGATCTGCAGATTTGTTATAATTCACATTTTGATAGGACGCGTTTTTTTTGTTTTATTCGTAAAAATCAACATTAAAAATAAAATAAATGACATTTTTGGACAAACGACACAAGCTATGGAAAAATAAACAATTTAACAAAAGTTGTTAACCATTATTGAATTCAGGTCTATACCTATTTTTGAATTTCCTCGAATTCTTTTGAAATATTGTAGGGACTTTATCAAGATTCCAAGTAATTTCGAATAGATTTCAGTCATTTGAAGGGATTTCAAAGGATTTGAAATATTTTATTTCAAAGGATTGGACATATTTTAGGTTAATTTAAAAGATCCTAAAGAATTTTTAATAGATTTCTATAATTTCAAGCAATTCTAAAGGTTTTTTTTTATGATTTTAGGGTACTTTTAAAGATTCCAAGGAATTTTAAAGAGCTTTTAAAAGTTTTTATTGATTTAAAAAGATTTTAAAGCATTTTCCAGTGATTTAGACATTTTCAAGGAATTTCCAAGGATATAATGATTGGAAGGCATTATAAAAAATTTTCATTTTGTATTTATACAAGAATTTTCTAGAATATTGGAAGATATAGAACAGTTTTATAGGACCCATAAGGTTTTAGAATATTTTTAAAAATTTCAAGGAATTTTATCAACTTTCCGAGCATTTTAATGATTTTCGGACATTTTAAAAGCTCTCGAGGTACTTTAATTTTAATATTTCTGGCAATATCATCAGAAATCATGTAATTTTACGCGATTTTATAATATTTTGATGGATTTAAAAAAGCTTATTCACAAGAATTGAGGGATTTCGTTGGATTTTAATGATTTTGAAATATCTTGGGATATTTTTAATAAATTTCAAATAATTTTCAAGAGCTTTAACAAGTTTTAAGGGATTTCAAATATTTCAAAATATTCGCAATATTTTAGGTTATTTGAAAAAAATCTGATTAATTTTCACGAGCGTTAAAAGGTTTTAAGGATTTTAAATATTTTAGGATATTTTAAAATATTCCAAGGAGTTTTTATCAGATTTCAATAAGAAATTTCAATCAGGGGGTTGTTTTAAAAATTCCGGGGATTTTTCAAGAGCCTTAAAAAGTTTTAAAGGGCGTCGAAAGATTTCAAAGGGTTTGAAATATTTTAGGGTATTCTTCAAGTTTTCGCGATTATTTAAATAGACTTCAAGAATTTGAAGGTATTCAAGGATTTTAAAAGTTATGGGGTATTTCTAGAAAATCCAAGGAATTTTAAAAAGCTTTATAAAGTTTCAAGGGATTTCAAAAGATTTCGAAGGATTTTAAATATTTTAGGATATTTTAAAATATTCAAAGGAATTTCCAATTGACTAAAAAGATTTGAAGGTATTTCAAAATATTTTAAGGTTATTTTTAAAATTTCAAAGAATTTTTAAGATCTTTAAAAAGTTTCAATGAATTTCCAAACATTTCAAGAGATTGAAAATATTTAAGAGTATTTAAAAAGATTCTAAGGAATTTTCAATAGATTTCAATAATTTAAAAGGATTTTAGAGGAATTAAAATATTTTCGTGTATTTCAAAAGATTCCAAGGAATTTTTAATAGATTTCAAAAGATATGAACGATTACAGGGTATTTTTAAAAATTCTAAGTAATTCCAAAAGCTTTATAAATTGTCAAGGGTTTAAAAAAGATATCAAAGGACTTAAAATATTTCAAGGTATTTCAAAAGATTCCAAGAAATTTTTAAGGGATTTAAATAATTTGAAGGAATTTCAAAGGAGTTTAAGGTATTGAAATTTTTTTTTTTAATTCTAAGATCCTTAATCTCAAGGGATTTCTAAAGATTTTAAATGTTTTAAAATATTTTAAAAGATGCCAATGCATTTTTAGTAAAATTCCAAAAGACTTTAAGGATTTAAGGATATTTAAAAACATTTCAAGGATTTTTCAAAACTTTAAAAAGTTTCAAAGTTTTTCTAAAGATTTCAAAGGATTTGAAATATTTCAGGTTAAAAATATTCCAAGGTGTTTTTAATAGATTTAAATCATTTAAAGGGATTTTTAAGGATTTGAAATATTTTTTTTTAAGATTTCAAGAAATTTTATATGATTTCTGAGGATTTTAATGATTTTAAGTGTTTTTAAAAGCTTGCAAGGTTTTGACACAATTTTGTAAGATTTCATGAAATACCATTATATTTCATTGAATTTCGCGGGATATAAGAACAATAACATTTTAGTGGATTTCAAAGAATTCATCCACAAGAAGTGAGGGATTTCGTAGGTTTTCAAAGATTTCAAGACATTTTCAAATATTTTTTGCAATGCATTTGATTTCAGTTCGAATTTACTCTGAATTTTTATTAATTCATCCTGAATTCTTTCAGATTCTTTTGAATTCTTTGGAATTCTCTGGTATTTTTTGTAATTCTTTTGATTTGTTCTTAATTCACTCAATAATAATTCCAGCGTGCACAGTCTTCCCCTTTTTTTCTTAGTTTTCCCTTTTTTTCCCCTATTCTTAAAAAAACTTTCCCTTTTTCCCCTTCTCTTGAAATATACGATATTTAAAAATACAATATTTGAATTACGCGGAAAATTCTCTGAAATTAGTAAGTACTTAAAAACATTATTTATGAATTTTTCATATTGGTTCAAAAATTATGACGAATTTTTTATATTTACAGCTTTTGCTAGCGAACAATAATAAAAAATTACGAAATTTAAACTGTTTCATTTTTGTTTGAAAATTCATCAGTTTGGTGAAAAATTAATTTTTTGTAATTGAAAATCTAACTATTTTATTTGTGGTTGAAAATCGAACTACTTTATTTGTGGTTGAAAATTGACCTTCTTTAGTTCAAAAATCAACTCTTTGGTTGAAAATTCGTTTATTTTGTTTAAAATCGTTTTTTTTTTGGTAGAAAAGTAATTTTTTAAATTGAAATTTCAACTATTCCAGTTAAAGATTCATTAATTTAGTTGAAAATTTATCTTTTATGTTTAAAATTCAATTATTCCAGTTTAAAGATTCATCATTTTAATTAAAGATTCACCAGTTTCGTGAAAAATTAAATTTTTCAACAGATAATTTAACTGTTCCATTTTTGGTTGAAAATTGATCTTTTTTAGTTGAAAATTTAAGTTCTTTCTTGAAAAGTAATTTATTTTGTTGAAAGTCTTCTTTTTTGTTAAAAAATTAATCTTTTTGGTTTAAAATTCAACTATTCCAGTTGAAAATTCATCAGTTTTGTAGAAAATTTATTTTTTTCAATGAAAATTCAACTATTCCATTTTTTGTTGAAAATTGATATGTTCAAGTTCAAAATTTATCTGTTTGATTGAACATTTGTCTTTTTCAGTTGAAAATTCAACTATTTCGTTGAAAATTCATTTATTTTCTTGAAAGTCGTCTTTTTTGTAATTGTTTTATTATTCCCTGGTTGAAAATTCAACTACTCTAGTTAAATATTGATAATTTTAGTTGAAAATTATTATTTGTTTGGTTTAAAATTCAATGACTCCAGTTGAAGACTCATCATTTTAGTGGAAAATTCATCAGTTTGGTGGAAAATTAATTTTTTCCAACTGAAAATTTAACTAGTCCATTTTTGTTTGAAAACTGATCTTTTTTATCACTGTGAATGAATTTCCAACGACCTAAGTATATCCAATTTTTTAAAATAAATTCTTAAATGGCAGAAATCTTTGAAAAATCTTTGAAAATTATTTAAAACATAAAAATTTCTTATAAAAAGATTGTTTGTTTTTTTCGACATGTAAAAATAAATGTTTAGTCTTTCCCCTATTTTCCCCTTTTTCGTGAGAAAATTACCCTATGTCCCCTTTTTTGAGCTCCTTTTGAAATTCTTTCCAGTTCAATCGATTTTTTGCATTTTTTAAGTTTTTTTTAAATTCATCTTGAAGTTTTTCTAATTTACCTAAAATTCTGATGAATTTCATCAAAATGTAGAGGATCAGTTCTAGCCACTTTTGGTATTTTTTCGGCTTAAATGGAGGTCCATTAAGCTAGCACCTCCACAATCGAATTTTAGAATTTTTCATAGCTCAGAATTTTGGGCTTTTTTAGGGCTATTTTCGGGCCCCAATTAAAATTTTTGGGCTCCTTTACTTTTTCCAAAAAATCAATTTTCTTGTGGAGGTGCTAGCTTACATTAAGCTAGCACCTCCACTTCCTAAAAACACAAAATAATGAAAATGCAATTCCACCAGAATTTTGGGCCTTTTTTGGGCTCTTGGAATCCACAAAAAAAAATTTCCCCAAAACAACCCTTAAGCTCCAAAATCAACCCCCTTCACAAAATTTGAATTTTTGGCGAATTTAATCCAGGCATCTTTTTGGGCTTTTTTTGGGCTCCTCGAAAATACCCACTCGGATTTTAGGGCTCCAACCCTTAACATTAAAAATCAACCCCTTAGCACAACGCATATATGACTTTCTTACAAAATAATCTTTTTGAAAAGTAAAAATACTGAACTTACCTTCTTTTTTGGCAAGTGCACACTTGCTAATTTTTTAAATAAATATTACACTACAGCCAGGTTTATACTCACGAAAAAAACTTCGAAATATCAATGAATTTTCTCGTTCAGGGAATGTCAGGGAAAACTTACTGAATTTTTTCGAGCGAGCTTACATTTATTTGAAAAAACCTTTATTAAAAAAGTTAAGTTCTGTAGCAAATCTTACAAGAAATCAAATGAGCTCAAAAATCTTGTGATTAAATCAGAATTAAAATTCTTATAATAAAAAAAATTCTAAATAACTCTTTGCGATTTAACAAATTCAATCTGCAACATTTTTTCCAAAGTTTGCCTTAAGTTCATTTCCAACAGTAGTTTTAAATACTGCAAAAACTAAAAAAACGTAATTCATGTTAAAAAATAAAGTATGTTCTGTTGGGTTCTCTTCACAAGAAAATTATTTTTTCAGAATGTCACAGTATAAAATTTCCAAACAGATTATTTTTTAGGAAATTCATATATGCGTTATGCTAAGGGGTTGATTTTTAATGTTAAGGGTTGGAGCCCTAAAATCGGAGTGGGTATTTTCGAGGAGCCCAACGATCAGAGACTTTATCTACACTATAAAATATCGAAAAAGATTTTTTTTTAAGAAAGTCATATATGCGTTGTGCTAAGGGGTTGATTTTTAATGTTAAGGGTTGTAGCCCTAAAATCGGAGTAGGTATTTTCGAGGAGCCCAAAAAAAGCCCAAAAAGATGCCTGGATTAAATTCGCCAAAAATTCAAATTTTGTGAATGGGGTTGATTTTGGAGCTTAAGGGTTGTTTTGGGGAAATTTTTTTGCGGATTCCAAGAGCCCCAAAAAAACCCAAAATTCTGGTGGGATTGTATTTTTATTATTTTGTGTTTTTAGGAAGTGGAGGTGCTAGCTTAATGTAAGCTAGCACCTCCACAAGAAAATTGATTTTTTGGAAAAAGTAAAGGAGCCCAGAAATTTTAATTGGGGCCCAAAAATAGCCCTAAAAAAGCCCAAAATTCT
>CAKNWT010254374.1:0-12819 GCA_932066315.1 Andricus coriarius | reverse complement strand
ATGATATATAATAATAATACGTAATTACGTATCCGAATAATCAAAATAGTGAAACTGGAATTAATATTTTAAAATATTTATTCATGCAATTAAATCTTAAGATTTATTAATTCTTAGACTTTTCGTCTGTTATAATTTCGGGATGGAAAAAGCAGTGCCTCATTTAAATTCAAAACATAAAGAAAGGTCGGGTGCAAATTGCGCTGGGGCAGGTGTGCCAAACACAACATGCTCAAAGCTTTGAGTCTAGGAACTAAATGTGAATTTCTGGAAAGTTAAAAGGAGGAAAGAAATGGAAAATAAAAGATTTAAGTGTGTAGGTTATTTAAATGCGCTGCGAAGCATGGCTTGATTCTGACAAAAATACACTTAGCTTCTCTTCGGCAAATATAAATAGTAAAATTATGATGAAGCTTATTCACTTGCGGGAATTTTAAACTTTAAAAGTTTCTATCCTCTGTTTGAGCTTTTCCTACTTTCGTGCTTCTCATAATTTTTATATTACACCAGACTGCGGTTTTTTCATGAGGGAATTTTCAGGATTGTTACAAGTAGAACATCAATTCAAAATTAAAGAAATTACTCAATTACTGAGGTATCAATTTCAGATAGTTTAGTTTTTAACACATCCTTTAAAACTATCATTCATTCTTGAAATTCTCCAATGAAATATTTTGCAATCATGAATGACTCTTTTTTTAAACCTATAACTAAAAATTGGACAATTTTAAGATATTATATTGAGGATTAAAAACTAAACAAAAGAATACAACAAAGTCTAAACCTACAAAAACTAAAATTTTTCAAGCCAAACTAACCAAAGATTTCCGAATTTAAGCTTTTGAAGCAAAAAAACTTTAGTTTCAAGGTTTCAAAATTAAACGTTTTTAAAACAGTGTATTCAGAAAGACTTCAATGAATTCCCAACAGTTTCAAAAAGATTTAAATATTTTCACAAATATTATCAAATATTTTTTTAATATTTCAAATATTTTGCAAAGATTTGACAAATATTTCACGAAAATTTCAATGATTTCCCCAAGATTTCATAAAGATTTCAAATATTTCGTAAAAGATTTCAGATACATTTCCCAGAGTGCACAAAGATTTCAATGATTGAAAAAAATTCACAAATATTTCGCAAAGATTTGCGATAGATTTAAAAGATTTCACAAAGATTTCTATTATTTCACAAAAATTTCAGATAGATTTCAAAAAGTGCACAAAGATTTAAATAATTTCTCAAATATTATCAGATATTTAAAAAATATTTTAAATATTTCGCAAAGATTTCCACAAATTTCTAAAGATTTGACAAAGATTTGAATAATTTCCTAAAATTTCAAATATTTAACAAAGATTTCAGATAGATATCAAAGATTTCAATAATTTCACAAAGATTACCAAATATTTCAAATATTTTAAGAAGTTTTCAATGATTTCAAATATTTCGCAAAGATTTAGGATAGATTAAAAAGATTTCACAAAGATCTCAATGATTTCACCAAAATTTTAGATAGCTTTCGAAAAGTGCACAAAGGTTTGAATGATTTACTAAGGATTTCACAAAGATTTCAATAATTTCACAAATCTTCGCCCTAAAGTTATAGTACGCCATGTCCCTCATCTGTCAAACTCAGAAAATGAGGTTCAAAGATCAAACATAATATACTTTATAAAAACGTTGTCAAATATGGAAATAAGTTTGTAGCTCAAAAATAATTCATGATAAAGAAAATATTATCACAAATTTTAATACTATTATGAATGTATTTTAGATAATGTGGAAAATTGGTTTGGGACATGGCGTAATATGAGATTCAAAAAATTCAATTTTGCTCAGAATTATAGTACGCCATGTCCACAAAATATTTATAAATGAACTGTTTATAATGAAATTTTCAAGTAAAAAGTTCAACAGAATGATAGTTTACATTATTCTGTTGTATTGCATACCTTGAAGCAAATGAATTACTCGAAAATTATTGACCTTTGAGTAATATTCCGATGGTTACTTTTAGGGTTAAATATATTTTTGAAAATTGTTATTTCTCAAATGGAACTTAGGTTACCCATTTAAAATATGCACTACGAAGTTGGCATTTTTCCACTTATAGCAATGCAAAAAAGGACATGGCGTGATATGATTCTAACTTTTAATTAACGTCACTATTTTAATTGATAATTGTAGCAGCGGAGGAAATACATTTCAGGAAAAAATGTATTAAAAAACAAAGTTAAAATCTTACCGAGCCTGAACATAATAATAATACAAAAATTTCAAAAAGTGGACATGGCGTAGTATAACTCTAGGGCGACGAAATGTCATCAAATATTTCAAGAATATTTCGCAAAGATTTCCACAAATTTCACACATATTACGCAAATATATATTTCCCCATGAATTCGATTATTCGATTTGAGAGGGGAACAAATCAATACTTTGCCCCTCCCTGGTTGATTTATATATATATAATTATATATTCTATATATATTCAAAACTTAGAAAAGCGACGATAAAAAGTTTCCATAGACCTAATTGTATGCAGGGTTGATGGTGATGAGATTCTGATCAGATATGATCGTCATCTAATAATTTGAAAGCATCAGTGGATAGCCTTCTACGGTTTTAGCTTGTTCCGTCAATTTGAAGCGATAAAGACATTAAGTACTTTTAATACTTTCAGACTAGAGCACTTGACGGGTATAGTAGAAAGTCTTGTAAGACAGAGAGTAGAAGCAATACTGACCTACCACCACCCACCGACAAGATGAGGCTTTTCTCGGATAAAGTTATACCGGGTAGGCCGAACCGAGTAACGAGAAGGAATAAAATATGACTAAAAGGAATTAGAGAGTGTGGGAGAGAGAAAGCGAAATTTGGGAATGAAGAGAACGTGAAACTATTAATATTAGAAAGATGAATTTGCCGACAGATGCGAGCAACGTTGGAGGCATGAGCGAAAAAAACGTTGGACAAGATCGTTGATGCCACCTGACTGATGAGAAAGGCAGAACTCGAATCGGAAAGGATTTTCAAAAAAGGATGGGAAAATTTATTACGTGCTCTTGATACTATACGGGGTTTATATTGAAATTTCTCGGCCTGTGATAAATAAGTTATTTAGGGGCCGTCCATAAAGCACGTTACGTCAGTTGCCAATATGCCTACGTGACCATGCGGTGAGTTACAAGCTTCGGTAATAAATCCAGAATAACTACAAATATTAAAATAGACTTTACGACACAAAATGTTCTCAAAAGAAGTGAACTAGGGGAACAAATTCATTCAAATAAAAATAATGTTGATACCATATTAAATTAATTATGACACGCTTCAAATTCCTAAGATTGCGAGTACAAATATACTGCATTCCCATCAAAGCAGTTGAATTTTCAACCAAAAAAGATTTTATACCAAAAAGGATGATTTCTGAACCCAAAAAGACAAATTTTCAACAACACAACTAATTTTAAACAAAACAGGTGCATCGGAAACTAAACAATTGAACTTTTAGGCAGAAGAGACAAATTTTCGACAAAATAGAGAAACTTTCAACATAGTTGGATTTTTATCCAAATAGCTTGATTTTTAGCCTACAAACATGAATTTTGAAGGAAGAATAATTTTCTATTAAAAGGCGAATTTTAAACAAAATACATAAATTTCAAAATCAGTAACTTGAATTTGCAACTAAGAAAGATAAGGTCTCAACCCAAACTGGAATCGTTAAATTTTCATTTGAAAAAATTAATTTTCAACAATAAAAAAAACTGTCAGCCATTTGAATTAAAAAAATACGAATTTTGAACAAAATAGTTAAATCCTCAACCAAAAAGACGAATCTCCAACAAAAAAGATTAATTTTTATCCCAAGAAATCGATTAGTCAATCAAATAGTTCAATTTTTATACAAGGAAATAAATTTTTAACCAAGTAGTTAAGTTGTCAAAGAAAAAAGGTGAATTTTCAATGACAAATGTGATAGTTGAATTTTAATCTAAGTGGTTCAACTTTCAAGTAAGTAGTTTAATTTCCAATGAAGAAGATTAGTTTTTAACTAAAAAAGACAAGTTTTTAACAAAATATTTAAATTTTCAACCAACTAGTCGAATTTTCAACTGAAAATGATCAATTTTCAACCAATAATGGAATAGTTCAATTTGCAGATCAAAAAATTAATTGAAGAAAAATAATTCAAACAAAGAGATGAATCTTCAAAAAAAAAATAATTTACAAGAAAAGTAGTTAAACTTTCAGTCGAGTACAGTCAAATTTTTTACCAACAAATATGACTTTTTAACAAATTAGTCAACCAAAAAACTTTCAACCAAGAATAGTTGGACTTTCATATTGAATTCTATTAATTTAGTTCACACGTAAGCGAAAAAAAGACAAAAACCGAGAAAAAGAAGAAATTTTTTGAAAACAGGGGGAAACTGAAGAATTCTTTTAAAAACGGGGAAAAGTGTGTGAAGTCTGAAATATGAAAGTGATTTTCAAACTTATTAAATTATTATTGAACTGTACCGTTGCAGGGCCATCTTTCGCAAAATTCACAAAATTTGTTAAAATTTATCATCACGAAGCGTACTTAATGTTATCCAAGTTCGTAACTTTACTTCCGCTGAACCATTCTTTCACCCCTGTTACCAAACGATTGAAAAAATGTACTGGGTTAATTTTTTGTGGGTTTTTTTACATATTTATTTTTATATCTTGTAGAAGTTGTGAATCATTTCTTATGAATCATTTTTGCGAATTCCAGACTAACGGACTCATTCGTTTTCAAAGAATTGGTGTAAGTAATCGGTTACATTAATTTTATATGTCACTCCATTAGTACGCGAGGGAACTTTATGTTTTAAAAGTCATCACCTTGGAATGAAATTTAGGAAGCCAGGCTGAAATCCTCCGCTGCCCACGTGAAATTTCTCTATCAGTCAGTCTAGCCTAAATCTCTTGTCATTTGTTTCGTAGATAGTTTTCTCGTAATAGTTTACCCCATTTTTTCCTAGAATATAAATTAGAATATGCTGACTAACTTTATTTATTATCCTGATAAAGTAAATTTTAGGGTTAACAACCTAGAGAGTTTAAATTTAACTGTCTGCTGGATCTCAATTTTTTCATTTTTCCACTTTCGGAACCTTACGAGTTTTGCATCTTCAAAAAACCAAATAACTTTTCAAGTTTTTTTTTTAATTTCGGGCTTTTTAATATTTTGACGGTTTTTCGAAAAACCCCTATATTTTAGATCCTGCGTCGCAAAAACGCGAATATTTCTTAAGTTACGACAGACAAAATAGACCCCTTTTCTTGCGGAACGTCACAATTATTTATATTCTGAAATAACATCAAATTCCTTGCGTGGAATTTTCACTGCGGTGTATCAAATCACAGACTTTACAATTTTTGCCCTACTCTCCGCTTTTTCCTATTTTTTAAAGGATTCCCCTTTTTTCCCTGTTTTAGGACAATTCCCCCTTTTCACGTTTTTTCGCTTAAATGAAAACTCAATAGAACCCAGTAAAAAAATCCAACTATTTTTGGTTAAAAATCATTTCTTTTTAGTTGAAAACTCCATTATCATATTTTTGGTATAGAATTCATCTCTTTTAGTTAAAAATTATACTATTTGGTGAAAAACTTAATTATTTTGTTGAAAATCCCGTTTTTTTTTAAAGTCGTCTTTTTGGTTGAAAGCTAGTTCTTTTTTATTGAAAAGTCAACTATTATATTTTTGATTTCTGATGTTAAATTTTTGTCGATTACTGGTCAAATAATTTTCTGGAGAAACGAGATTTGACCAGTAATCGCCAAAAATTTAACATCAGAAATTAATTAATTAATTACCCTGGTCGACAAAATAACATCAACTTTATTATATTTTTGGTCCAGAACTAATTTCTTTGGTTTAAAAATTCATCTATTCAGTTGCAAATTCAACTGTTTGGTTAAAAATTTTTTTTTTTAGAGTCGTCTTTCTTGGATAAAAAAATTAACTTTTTTGTTGAAAATTTATCTCTTCGGGTTTCAAAGTCAAATGCTTTTTATAACATTCCACTTTTTAGCCAAAAAGTCTGCTATCATATTTTTGATCTAGAATTGATCTCTTTTTGTTCAAAATTATTATATTTGTTGACAAATTTAATTATTTTGTTGAAAATCCAGCTATTTTGTTAAAAAGTCATATTTTTGGTCGAAAGCTAATTTTTTGAAATTGAAAAATCTACTATTATATTTTGGGTCCAGAATTCATCTCTGTTAGTTATATATTCTACTACTATTTTTTTGAAAGTTTATTTATTTTGCTGAAAATTCAATAATTTTTTTAAAACGTCATCGTTTCTGGTTGAAAATTCAAATTTTTTGTTGAACTTTCTTTTTTTCAATAGAAAATTCCTATTTTGGTGGAAAACTCATCTTCTTTTGGTTGAAAATTCATGTTTATTGGTTGGAAGCAAAACTGTCTTTTAACAAATTCGTCTTTTTTGCTTAAAAATTCTACTATTTAGTTGAAAATTCAAGTGCTTTTGGTTGATGTTTAATCTTTATTGTTTGAAAATTCGATCATTTGGTTGAAGATTCATCTTCATAGATTGCAAATTCAACTGTTTGATTAAAAGTTTAACTTTTCTTAAAAAGTCATCTCTTTTGTTTAAAAATTTAACTGTTTGATTAGAAATTAATTTTCTCGGAGATTCATCTTTTGTGGTCAAAAATTAACTTTTTTGTTAACAATGTATCTCTCAGGGTTTCAAAGTCAAATTTTTTCAAACCATTTGACTTTTTACATGGAAAACTCTGCTCTTTTGTTGAAAAATCGTCTTTCTTCGGTTCAAAATTCATCTTTATTTTTTGAAAATTAACTATTTTAAGAATGTGAATTGTTCAGTTGAAAATTTATCTTTTTATTGTTGAAAGTTCCACTATTTTGGTAAAAATGCAATATATTTTAATTTTAAATCTTAGGAATAAGGACCCTATATTAATGTTATTTAAAAAATTTTATTATTTTATTAATCCCCTATTTTCTTGAAAAGTCACCTTATTTCTCCTTTTTGAGAGGATTTTGGGCTGTTTAATTCTCTTCCAAATTTATATAATGAAGCAATTAGTATTTAGATAACAAAGATTATAATCTTTATCATAATTGTAACAAAAATAATGAAGGTTCGCCGTAACTTTTTAAAAGTTGATCTTCTCTTAAGCACCCTAGTTTTTATTGAATTTTGTAAATCAAGATTTAAAAAAATGTTGGAAATTTTCTTTCTTTTCTGGATTTTCTTTAATATTGTGTACTGTACTTTACTATAAAAAACGAGATCTCTTGAAAGACATCTTCTTAGGGTGTAGGTTTTTCCGTGGGGAGTAGGTCGCTATAATATTAATGAACGTCATTTCTAGCGCTCTGTGGTACCCAGAGCAAAGAAGCTCTTTCGACCCTACATAAATTATACATAAGCATAAGTTGAAGTTACTTCTTAATTTTGAGTTTCACACAGTTTTCATTACTTAGGCGCTTTTTACCTTCACTTTACATACTAAAAAATTTAGTAATATTAAATTAATTTATAAACAGGTCGCATGAAATTAAACCTTTTTTTTACTTCTGAACTTAAATTAGTCATTTATATCCCTCTCAGAGGCCGTTCGAAAACTACGTCACGCTATTTTTTTAATTTTATCCACCCCTCCACTTATTCGTTACAGATCATCACACAAAGCTAAAATAAAACCCCTAAAATAAAATATAATAATATGTAAACTATTGCATTATACAATTTAAAAGTTAAATCTTTAATACGAAATTATCATTTTCTTAATAGATACTTGAATTCTTATCAACCTAAAAAGTTGTATTTGAAAAAAAAAATTTTAACCAAAGAGTTGCATGTTCAACCAAATAGTGGAACTTTCAACCAAAAGAGATGAATTTTCAACACAATTGTTAAGCTTTCAACCAAATAGTGGAATTTTCAAGCAAGACAGATAAATTTTCAAACGAGAACTATTCCACCAAAAAAAGATGAACGTTTAATCTAAAAGAACAAATTTCGTATCCAAAAAGACGAATTTTCTACAAGGCAGTTAAATTTTCCCAAAAAATGATGACTTCTTAACAAAATGGTTGAATCTTCAACAAAATAATTAAATATTCAACAAAATAATTAAATATTTAACAATATAGTTGAATCTTTAACCCCATATAGTTGAATTTTCAACCAAACATTTTAGGTTGAAAAGTCGACCTAATTCAACAAATAAATTTCCAACCAGGTAGTTCAATTTGTAATACCATTTCAATTAATTATCAACGAAACAGTTCCTTTACAACCAAATAGCTAACGTTTCAAGCAAAAGCGAAGTATTTTCAACCTACGAAGATGAATTCTTAACCAAATTGTCGAATGAAAAAAAAAACTGAACCAAGAGCAGTTTCATTTTTTAACTAAATAGTTAAATGTTCAAGTCAAAAAGATATCTTTTTTTGGAAGACAGTTGAATTTTGAATCCAAAAGGACGATTTTTCTTTCCTAAAAGACGAATTTTCAACAAAAAAGGTAAATTTTCGAACAAAAAAGACGAATTTTTAAGACAAAAGTTTAACTTTCAACCAAGTACTTGAATTTCCAATAAAGAAAAAAGGACGAATTTGCGACAAAATAGTTGAATCCTCAACCAAAAAAGATTAAATTTTAACCAAATCGTTGCATTTTTTAACAAAAAAATAACAATTCTACTGCAAAACATGCATTATTAAACCAGAAAGACGCATTTTCAACAAAAGATATGAATTTTCTAGAAGACAGATTTTCAAGTCAAAAGCAAAAAAATTTCAATTAAATTGTTGAATTTACAAACCAAAAAGGCGCCTGCTCTTCAAAAAAGTTGAATTTCCTACCCTAAAATATAAATTTCCAACCAAGTACTTTAATTTTAAAGTGAGATCTATCAATTTTTAACAAAAAATGGAATATTCAAGTTTAAAATTCAAAAAATTTATTTTCAACAACAACAAAAAAACAAAAGAATTTTGAACAAAATAGTTCAGTTTTCAGCCAAAGAGTAGAATTTTTAACTAATGAATAGAATTTTTATCAGAGCGTTTCAACTTTCAACTAAGTAGTTTACTTTTCAATTAAGATGTTTCTACTAAAAAAGACGAATTTTTAAGAAAATATTTGAATTTTCAACTAAGTAGTTGAATTTTCAATCAATAATGGAATAGTTAAATTTTCAGCTAAAAAATTTAAGTTCTACGTTCAACCAATTAGTTGAATTTTCAATCGAAAAGATTATTTTTCTACTAAAACAGACGAACTTTTAATAATAGAAAAAGCATCCCTCAGTGGCGGGGGTGTCAGAAGTTCCTGAAATATGTATCGAGTTTTTTGTGAATGGCTCCCAACCATTCAAATAATTCTTTAAGAAGGTAGTTCAACTTTCAAATAGTTGAATTTTTAATTGAGAAGATTATTTTTCTGCTAAAAAACACAAATTATATAAATTATGAAATATATAAATTCTGAAACAACAATGTAATAGTGGACTTTTCAATTAGAAACAATTAGCTTTCAACGAAAAAAATTAGAATGTTTTTATTGGTTTCTATTAATTCAATTCGCATTTAAGCGCACAAACGAGAGGAAGTCAATAAAGTGGAGGTTCATTAAAAACAGGGGAAAAAAGAGAAATTCTCTAAAAAAAAAGGGGGGAAAAGAGGGGAATAGGGGTAAGTGTGTAAAGTGAACAATTGTTATTCACATTTATATTTTCCAAGTTTTATGTCATCTCATAAAGCCAGCAGACTCATTAGATTTAATGTGATTTATCCTAGACCTTATAACCCATTCTGAGTATTAAATGAGCCAAAATTGTATGCTGGATAGTCAGAGAATCACAAGTAGAAAGTGGTTCTGAACACCATAGTTTCCTCTTGTGTACCATACCCTGTAGGGCGTAGGTAATTGAGGTTTCCCGGTCACTGCCTTCTAAAGTCACCGCGATTATCGTGTCCAGAGAAATTTGGCAGAGCCCCTTTTCCACTGAGGAGCAATTTAATCAGCCCGATAAATCGTCTCTTTTAGTCGTAACATCTCGTAAAGTTAGGTAAGCGCATGATAAAAATAACTGGTCAAGTTGCGGATGAAGCAATGTGTGAGTACAAGAGATGTATTTGAAAACGGAAGTGTTCCTATGTATATTTGATATATTTATATACAGTATAGACAAGGCTGCTACTGGATACACGTCGATTCACAACGCTTGTGCGTAAATTAAGAGCTGCTTGCTGCACAGCATTATGAATCATCGACCTAACTTATAAGATGTTCAAGCCAGCCCTAACCGACCTCCATAGCGCAATAATTCATTGCCACATTAAACGCCTATTTCACGGCCTAATTTGTACACCCGTTTCATTTCGTTATATGGGTGATTCTCCCGAATCATCATTTTACAGGGAAGGTACTTTCAAACAATATAATACACATAATACGTTTATAAAACGTTCTATTGAACATCTCATGAATTTCCCTTGAAGGTTCAACTGTTCCCGATGAGAGCTGTATGAAACTTTTTTTACAACGCATATTTAATGCTCATAAAAGCTTAACTGAGCGTCAAAATTTTGATAGGGTAAGAGATTCAAGAAAAAGGAAAAATATGGTTATCTGTAATTAAATTAATGGAGACGTAGGAAAAGAACGAGAAGTGATTCTTCGCAAAGTAACGTTGGTCCTAAAAAGGGCCGTTTGGTATGCTGCCAATAACAGATTAATAAAGAATGTGAGTGATTTTCTTCTGTTTGATGCAACTTTTTCGTCTAAAGCAGCAAAGATATGGTACATCACTTTCTTCATCAACAATCCTACGAGAAATTGCTAAAACAAATAAGGCATTTCTGAATTTCGTTGGTAGTGTTACAGCCTGATCCTCGGCATCATTCTCTTCATCAGATTTTGAAAGGTTCTTGTTCCTTTATACTATCCTATATCGCACTATCTGTATGTTCTTTACCATTATTAAATTAGTATCCACATCAACAAAATGTTCAAAGTTTATATCTGTGAATCCTGATCTCCTTTGTAGATCAGTTCACTCTTCAGAAATAATACATACCATCCGCAGAATGTTCGTCCTCTTCTTATGACACTGGTCTAAGCTGGGTTAAAATCGAAAATGGCATCCAAAAAATTCAAATCAGGTACCCCCCTTTTCTGATCCGAAGCCTTGAACAATCTTCTTATGATTCTCTCCTGGCAATTAATTTTAATGTTCTTGATTTTGATCCATTGGTTGCAATTTTTCAGTGATATTCTGTTGTGTGTAAACCACTTTCACGACTTTTAGCGTTTGCATCAAGACATTCGGATGAGCCGGACAATAATCCACAAATAGAAGAACTTTCTGATTGTCTTTTTAAAATTTTCGATCAATTTTATGAACCCAGTCTTCCTGTATTGAACTGGTCATTCAAGATTATTTTTTGTTATTGTAAATCACAGGTAAAGACTCGAATCCCTTGAAACATCGTGGATTCTTTGATTTGCCTATTACCAATAAATTTAGTTCTTCTTTAACATACATATTAGCGCAGACCATAACAGTAACACGATATCAACATGGGAAACGTCGAGTTTCACCCGGGGGCTAAGAAAAACTTCGAATTATTGAAAATTGATATTATAGAGGTTCGTAGTATCGAAGTTTCACAGTAGTATATTATGCACCGAGAGGACTTTATTGACGAGTCGATATTTCCAGTACGAGTCGTAGGCGAGCAATCACTAAAAATATACACTCGTCAATAAGGTCTCTCTCCCCCATGATTCATACGATATTTCATATAACAAATGCATGGATAAGGCCGTTTTTTCATGCCTGTGGAGCCAACCTTATTACCTTAAGTACCGCTATTCAATTTAATAAGCTTGTTCTGGCCATGTATGCCGTCAAAAATTATTACGTCATAGATATATAATAGCTATTAAATATCAACTCATACATGTGTCATGGCCAGTATATATATATATATATATACATACATATAACCACCATCTCACGGTTGTGAGACGTGGCCATGAATGTGTTTTACCGCGGTCCTACTGGGAGCCGGTGTCATTTTTTAGATGGCACTTGCTCCCAGTGAGACCCTGCGGTGGTTGTTTAACCTTATTTTTTAATTACATATATATGTATATGAAAAATGGCCGTATCCATGCGTGTGCTACATAATAATATTTATTTTTGCTTAAAGACTGCTGATTTGTATTAGGTTCAAACAACAGAATAAGAAATCGTGCATTAATTACGTACAGTATTTTGTGTGTGTATGTAGGGGGGGGGGGGTCATAACAATTTTCCACGTAAGATATTTTCAAGTTTACGAATGACTTTTAATTTAGGGGAGTGTCGTACAAGTTGGGGTACACTGGAGCCACCTGTTATTACTGTCACATATTAGTATCAACAGTAATACTAATATGTGACAGCCCGTGTAGGAATGGTAACCGGGATCCGACCGGGAGCCGGCCGGATAGCCCCAGTTTAAACCGGGAGCCGGCCGGGGATACTGGCCGGGATCCGGCCAAAAACGTCACGGTAAACTTGTCGGATCCCGGCTTTCATACCGGCCGGGATCCGGTCGGGTAACCCGGCCACAGACCGGTTAAAAATTTTTGCTTCAGGCGAGAAATTGGTAACTTGAAATGTCTTTTAAGGCTCATCGTACCGAATACGGTGAACTTTAAATGTGAAATCAAGTTATCAAATTCTCGCGATGAAATTAGAGAAGAGTTTCAACCACTGAT